>SZWC01013354.1:63096-80540 GCA_023375785.1 Penium margaritaceum | reverse complement strand
CCTGCTCCCCCCCTCCCCCTGCTCGACGAACCCACGTGCCTGCTCCACGGCTTTGGGAGGACCGCCTGGACATGCCAACTATCGTCGCGAAGGATGTTCCTGACGTGGCAGTCGGCGATGAGGGAAACACGGGAAGTCAAGCGCCGAGCGTCAACCTTGCTGCATCGCTGGGCTCGTCCTACACGAACGCGACCGCCGACTCCTGCGACGGGCTCGGCAAGAAATGGTGAACGCCTGAGGAAGACATCGCACTTACGTCGCTCGCTGTGGAGTATTCGGCCGAGTTCCGCAAACAGCGTGTATGGCAAACCAGTATGCACGGGATACTTGGCGCAAAGTTGTCGAAACGCTTGGGCATCGAAGCACCATCGACGGACCAGATCCGCAACCGGTGCAACGCGCTCGCGAAGCAGTGGCGTCTCTCGTATGCCGTTCTCGGTAACAGCGGCAATAATATTGACCGCATACGTTGGACCATCCAAATTGATGCGAAGGCATGGGAAGCATTGGAGCGCACAATCCAGCGGCAGCAAAACTTCATTTGGGGGGTGAACCGACGCTTTGATGTTGATTTTGATTGTAGGGTTCGATCGATTTCGCGGTCGAAAGCTGATTCTTTAGTGCTTCTGCGATCACGAGGGAACCGGCTCGAATCAGCGGGACCAGTGATCCATTTCCGTCAATATCGCGCTTCTTGACCTCCGAAGTCAATGGACCTCCCACCTGATTTTTCGGGCGGCTGTTGACATCGATTGCCGTCACTCTACGTCGCGCCGATGGAAGAGTCCGCGAAGCAGCTCTTCGACGACTAGGAACTTAGCGGCCTGTCGAAAGAATTCTAAATGTGCGAAAGATTACGAACACTGTCGATGTCCTCGATCGGTATTGGAAACTATTTTTCGTAGACGTTTTTAACTGAACGTCCTAATCCCAGGCATTTCCTCTGATTCTCTCCTCTTCCGCATGTAGGACGTTACCCAGACGTTGCGAGCGACGACTCGTAGGCTGAACCAGGGGTGTAATCAATAGAAATTAGCGGTAAAGGATTGATTCTTCGATTGATGTACAAACTGGAATTGGCGCAATCACGAGCGCATGCGAGCTTACGTCAGCCACTTCGTCGCGCCGCATCCCGCCAGTCAGCCTAAGAATCAAAATCAAAATCAGAGTGTCGGTTCACCCCCTTGAAGAGCATCTCGTGGTTGATTTGGCAACTAAATTATGGGTCCGTGACAAAGCTGTGGGTGCTCATATTTTTGGTACGGTGAAAGTTCGTGAGGTTGGAGAAGAGGAAAAAGCAGAGGCACAGGAGGCTTACAAACGTGTCGTGTGTTGTAGGGTTTTTTATCATCACGTGGGTAAAGAAGCGGAGGTCGTCAAGTCCACTGGACGTCCAGAATGCATCGTGCGTGACGATGGACCCAAGACACCAAGGGCCATGGCTGTTCAGGATATCTCGAATGATATGACAATGACTTACGACGACAAGATGGAGCTTCTTGATGTCCTATTAAAAGATGAGAATATGTGCACCATGTATGTGTGGTCCAGGGGTGGAGTGCGTGCACGTGTGGTGAACTTGCTGCTAGGCCGCATGCCCAAGAATGTTGCAGACTAGGCAGCGGATCATGAGAATGAAGGCGGGGAAGAGGAGGGTGAGGAGGAGGGCGGCGAGGACGAGGACGATGCGGTGGAGGAGTGGGAGAAAGGTGCCGGCGACGAGGAAGCAGGCAATGCCATGGACAGCAACGAAGCAGGGCTTAGTGCCCTCAAGGATCTTGATGAAGCTTAGGTGTTATTTCATGATGTGATTACTTTTGTATTAATTGAGTAAAGTATTGATCTCTCTGATGTTCTTTTCCCAATGTGAGATCAATGAATATTATGCAAAACTAGACATCACTCATCTCACAATAAGAAGTCCACATGGCATCAGGAATTCCATGCCTAATGTTCCTAATGACTATGTCATCATGCTGTCGTCCAATTGGTCAAACACAATTGGAACAGGACTGATTTGGACTTCTCTGCTACACTGATGCCATCTTGGAAAGTAAACATCTTCTTGCTGTTGTATCAGGTTGTGCATCACAACCCAAGCACCCCAGCAATCATACAACTTTCGAAGTCCATGTCGTAACTAGGCATGCCTTGTAAATTTTAAAAACGGTCTTTTAGGATGTTGAATGCCTGTCTGATGGAAGATCTTACAGACGTGTGCCAAATATTGAAGAGTTCTTGCGCATTGGATGGATGTAGGCTGCCTGCTCCAAACTCCTGCAAATGGTACCTCACGCCCTGAAACGAGGGCATGAGGTCATACCCTTCTAAGAACAATGCATTAGCAAGTATATATTTTCCCATAGGCAGTCGAAAACCACGCCAAAGTGCATCAGTAAACATGCGCGCATCATAGAAATATGTTTCCCATCCCACGATGGAGAATGTGAACCGTAGATCAACATCACAAATGACTAGGACATATTGCGTGACTTGCGAGTGTTTGTTGATGCATGCAGCCCTTCGGATCTTGTTCACAACACATGGGATGTGTGTCCCATCAATGACACTGACACAACTTGAAGAAAATGGCAAATGATCTTGTCGGCCCTGCCACGCGACAAGAGGCGGATCACCCTTCTATGGTAAGCAGAAAACTGCCAAAGCATGCTCAACAAGTGCGGCCACAACCTCTCGCAAAACACAATGAACAGCGGCAACACCACACTGAAATTGCTCCATCAGTTTTCGGGTTGACATTCTGTGGCACCGGAGAAAAATAAGAATCTTCTTGTTCATCCATACTTGGGTCTCGCGTAGAGATGTCTGTATGGATAGTTCCTCTATGATTCCATGCCATGTTGACAATGACATTCGCGCCATGTTGTACATCACGTGAGAGACATTCACTATCACATTCTAGAGCTCTTCAAAGACCTCATCAATGTGCTTATCCTATGCATAGTCTCCTGACTCCACCGGCAACGCATGCACAATAGTCTTTTTTCTGGTCGCAATTGGTTGGTGAAGCTCGCAAAAGTCGTCTTCTACGTCAGTGCACGGCGTGTTGTTGAACAATCTCGTGCGGAATCCATGGTGTAACTAGATTGATGCAACTTCGTGCCCACACCTACGCACACGCGTTGTACAAGGCGCGACACATACATCAGTATGCCCATTTGAAAAGTGGAGCAAAGACACCGTTAGGCTTTGGATTTGCACAATGGTAGAAAGTAGCACGTGCAACGGGCGTGACATTGAAGTCGGAACTCAAACCAAATAGTTTGACTTTTCTTTTACTAATAAGTCTATGGTCTACCAAAAGGCTCGAAAACATGGATGATTAAATGGTCTGACTAATTAGTCTATCAATTTCGTGCACGCTATGGACTTTTTTGTCTAAGCGCTCAAAGTTCTAGTTTGAACTATAAACTAAGTAAGTCTATTTTGGAACCCCACCCAATGCACCCGCCGTTCCCTTGGTCAGGTGATGAGGGAACGACAGAGGGGCCAGCATCTCATGGCGCAGATGAGTGGGAGTGCAACAGTTCCAGTTCCCATGCACGTCAACAAGTAGAGCGCAATCGCACTCGCCAAGAACCCTACGCACCATACTTGCACCAAGCACATCGACATTGCCTATCACTTCATTAGGCACATGGTGCAAGAGGGTGCTATCAAGCTGGAGTTCACTCCAACCAACAAGCAGGTTGCTAATTTCTGCACCAAGCCAGTGACTCGTGAGAAGCAGTTGTTCTGTATGAATGCATGTGGACTTAGCCCACTCTGACTGCGGTAAAGTGGGAGATTGTTGGAAATAGGCCATCCGGCTTAGTTTCAGGTCCACAGGAGCAAGTTCCAGGAAAATTCCAGATGCCTACTTTGATCATCAATCCAACTTCAACATTGGAAAGGTCAAGTGGCAAATTTTCTACGGTCCAAGTTTCAGGCTGATCCAACGGTCGGATTGAGAGATATGAATTTTCGAAGTTTCCGGGGTCATGGACCACCGGTGTCTGGGTGACCATGGGTGATGGGTCCATGCCTTAGCCTGAGGAAAGAAAAAAGGCAAGAGGTCCACGGTCAAGACCTGATGGGAGAAGTATCCAAAAAGGTCCTTGGTCTTAGGATTGCCTTGTCAGAGTATGCTGACTAGGATAAAGGTACCTCTCCTTACTTTTTTGGTAAAGTGAGATCCTTGTGTGCTAGCCATGGACACATGAAGCAAACCCAAAAAAAGTGAGTGGGCGGGTCCCGGTGACTCCCGCCACCAGGGACATCCTGGGCTACTCTCCGAGAGATTGGCCGCAGATAATTACTAATGAGCTTAAAGGATGCAGGTCTTAGCTTCGGTAAAATTTCCACGTCGATTGCTTGCCATTCTGGGCTCCTGTTCGTCAATGTCTAGGATGGACGCGTCACCACCTCATATTCATCAGGAGCTCCCTCGCGTCTGTGGTCGTCAAGCCATTTGGCCAATGGCCTTTGATGGGCTTGAAGGGATGTTTTCAATGCACGAGGCCCGGCTTGTGATGGGTTCTGGGCACCTTGGGATCTGGCATGCTAGCCATCCAAGACCACAATCACGCAAACGAGATCATCTCTACCATCCGGTGAAAAAAACTGTGTTGCATTCATCACTACACAGTGAGGTATGACCATGCTCCATGTCTCCTTACAGAAATGCAACTTTTGTTAAGGTATCCGCCACCCTTAGAGAGATGATTAAAAACTATTTTTGCACTTCATTATATATTCACGCTTTAGCTTACCCTAATTTCGAAGAGAATGAAAACGACATTGATCAATGAAACCATTGCATCCCAAGTGTACTTTGGTAGTGGACAATGTATTCATGTACATCTATGATTTGATCCAAACACTTGCATATCTCAACTTAACCCCGAATCGCTAGGTCGAGTCACAAAGGCATCAGTTTTATAGGAAAAACAACTCATCAGATGGAGATTAACAGCTTGAAAACCCAATATATTGGAGAGAACCAATGGGGTTCTGGGGGAATAAAAAAAGGAAATGAAAAAGGTGATTTTGATTTTCGGCCGCTTTGTGTTGGTTGTGTTCCTTGACATAAGTTCCATTAAGTGAATTTATCTGTTAACCAGTACAAAGCGTGTGGATGCATGACATGCTTTTAAATTGGGATTCCCTGAAATCTTCCATGCAACATAGAGCTTTGAATTAGTTGATCTGGTTGAATGAGCTGAAATTTAGCCCGATCCTAAATTTGGCTATTGGGGTAGCGTAGCCTAATACCCGCCAACTGCAGTGGGTAATTCCTCGCCAGTGATTTGAGTTTGACTCCACGAGGCTCCAAAGACAGCTAAGGGAAAAGGGAAGGACCCAAAAAGATCTCCCGGTCTAGGATTAACCTTTCCTTGACTTTTGGCTCTGGAAAGCACGTCGACGGGTCGTCATTAATGTGCCTCCCTTGGCCTAGAATTCTGGGCATGGTGGACGACTTCACCACGGGTTACTTTGACGGAATTAGCAAAGGCTATACTGCCCTGATTTTAATGTGCTTAGATGCAAAGCTTATATCACAATACATATGGATGTTTATAATCTCATTCAAGCTAAGGCCAAGACATGATTTGATTGCCCAACTTCATTTGCAGCCCCTTCCATCGACTCTTCATTATGATTTTCACACTCCTCGCTGTTCACCAGTGCTGTTCCTAAGGTGCATCAAAGAATAATAGCCTACAACACATAGGGTTATGCATTCGTGAGGGTGCATCCACACCCACTAGATCCAATTAAGCTTTATGGGCCTACGGTCCTAGACAAACCTTAACTATCCGTAATATCACGCTACCATGATGAGCCATGACGATAACCAAGCAAGACAATAGCAACACCATCTGGAATTTTGGTGAGACGAGTTCCTCCATTTGGAGATGGCAGTTCAAGTCTACCTCAACACCTCCGTACATCACAACGCCGGAGGAAGTGGGGAAGTAAATGAAATGCAACAAGAATTTCCCTGTGTTATTAGTGTTTGTGCTTTGTCGGCGTGGAGCGTGTGGAAATGGACGGTTCAATTTCTATGCTCTTTTGTGGACTGGAGTGTCTAACCTTAGAGTCCTAACCAATTCGTTTTCACCTATGTGTGACAGTCACATTCATGAGGTACATATGTGAACTCACTGTGTGAGTGTGAACTCACAAACACACAGCCAACCACAAAATTGCTGTCACAACACAAGTGCCAGAGAGGCGAGGAAAATCTGCATGCCTACCTTTGCATTAGCGGAGGAGAAACAAAAAATGAGGTCAGAGTCACCTAAGTAGGAGTGCGCCTTAAGGGCCACACCCGCGTCACCCCCATGAGCGAGTTGCTCATGGAGATCCTGCACACAATCACGATAAATATTGATATGTCCCCAAAAGGAGGATTCTAAGTCAGAGCAGGATTGCAACAATATGCGAGGAATGAAACAGGTCAAATGAAGCAGGGGGCATATCCCATCTATTCTCAACACTCCCCCTTCCACCCTGCCTCTTTATAGTCCATGCCATGTCAAGCCTGTAGCCTGTGCATGAGAATAAAAGAGTGATGCTGCAAGTGCCTTTTAAAAAAGAACTGCTTGTTGGTCTTGTGAATGGACACCGTGAACAGAGATTCTCCCAATGCGTAGTGCCTCATGCACGTAGTGATGGGTCACACAAATGTGCTTTGTATGCTGATGGTGTATAGGGTTCTCTGCGATCTTCATGGCACTTTGATTCACACATGAGAGGTACCTGCAAGATGTGAATGCCAAGCTCATACAAAATAATGTGCCACTAGGAGGCCTCCTTTGCTACATCACTAAAGGCAACATATTTTTCTTCTGTTGAGCTGGTGGTGAAGGTGATGATGCGGTCTTTCTTGGCCTTCCTCCAAGATACCACTCCCCCTCCAATACTGAAAATGTATCCACCTCTCCTGTGAGATCCCTCTGTATCTGCTGCATAATCATAGTTGTTGAAACCCACCAAAAGTGGCGCATCTGGAGAACGTGTGAATGTCAATCCCATATTGGCAGTCTTCACGTTGTACCTCAGCACCCGGACCAAGGCATCAAAATGAAGCTGACATGGGGCACTGTTATACTATGAGAGAAGGCTCATGGCATATACAACATCGGGTCTGGTGGTAGTGAATGCGTAGAGTAAACTAACAACAATAAACTAATACAGGCGTAGATCCACCAAGCCTCCAACTGTGTCCTCTGTGGCATCTGTGATGGTACGTATTCCTTCAAGGGTCATTAGAGATATGACTGGTCGAACATCCTCCAACAGTGGTGCATACTTATTGTTGGCCTGAGGGTGAGTGTGCACCCTGGAGGGTCCCTAGCAGTGGCTGGTTCACACCACCAACTCGTTTTGGAGAGACTAAAACTGTGGAGGCAACTGGTTCCAAGGATGGCAAAATACTGGTCAGAGAGTGAGGCAATAGTGTTGGCCTCAATTGACTGGGAATTAACACTTTAATCAAGGCTCAGAAGTAGTAGATTTCTATAGCCACCGTTCTAAGCTTTCCAGCACACCAAAGCATGCCAGATTTGGAGCTTCCTAGCAGATTCTATGGCTTCTAGAGTGCCCCTTGGTAGGCTGTCCTTTTCCCACCTATGAAGGCATCCCTTCCCTCCTCTAGAAGCTTCTGCCCCTTCCTAGATTCCTCAGCTTGCTTCTAGTAGGAGGGAAGGTGTCCAGAAGACCTAGACACCTCTAGATGCCTTGTAGGACAAGTCACCCCTTCTAGAAGGTGTGCCACCTTCCTGGACCCTCTCCTGGCCTTCTAGAAACTTGAAGAGGAACACTAGAGGTTGAGCTAGCTTCCTAGCATCTACTTTCCACCTCCCTTGAGGCAGGATATAAATTCATCTTGTGGGACTTGAACCCGGGCCCCTGCCTCTATAGGTGGACACCATTAACCACTAAGCCACTACGGCTTGTCTTTTTGGTGTTCCTTTTTTTTTGGAGTCACTCGTGCCATGGTGAGGAGCATCACTCCAACAATCTCCCCCTTGCGCATCACCCATGGAAGTTGTCCATGCTCAACCTGCAACTCAAGAGGCTTCGGAAAGCCCAAGCTCCATACAAGTAGCATCATGCCTGTCCTTGGGTTGCGCCTTTGTCATGGCATCAGCAAGCATGTGCTTTGTGCCGCAATGCACAAGCACCACATCACCCTTTGCAACGAGGTCTCGTGCAAAGTGATGCCAGATCTCTATGTGCTTGGTCCTTTGGTGTAGTACAGGGTTCTTGGTCAGGCTGATGGCACTCATGTTGTCAACATTGAGTGCCGTTGGCTTCTTTTGCGGCACCCCAATCTCCTTGAGCAATTGCCGCAGCCATAGTGCCTCCTTTGCGGCTTTCGCGAGCGGAATATACTCCGCCTCTGTGCTGGATAGAGCCACACTGTCCTGCTTCCAGCTTGCCCAAGACACCGCTGCACCACCAAGCACAAAAACATAGCCTGATGTTGACTTGCAGTCATCAACGTCACCTGCCCAGTCAGCATCAGAGTAGCCAACCAACTCGAGGGAGTCAGTCCGGGCTCCCCCTCCAAACACAAGTCACAAATGTGTCGTTGCCTTCAAGTAGCGGAGGATTCTCTTCACCGCTTGCCAATGTAGCGTCCCCGGATCAGCAACATAGCAGCTCACTTGTCCTTCAGCAAAGGCAAGGTCAGGCCGCGTCGCCACCATGGCATACAATATGCTGCCAACTGCGGACTGGTACGGTACTCCAGCCATCTCCTCCTTCTCGTCCTCCGTGCTCGGGCCCATGCTCGAGCTCAGCTCACATTTTGTTGTCATAGGTGTGCCGATGGCGTTGCACTCCTCCATGTTGTAGCGGCGGAGCACCTCCTGCACATATTTTTCTTGACCCATCTCCAGCGTGCGTGCTTTGCGGTCCTTCTTGATGGCGATGCCCAGGTAGTACTCAAGCTCGCCCATGTCTTTCATCTTGAACCGGCCGCCAAGCTGTTGCTTTAGGCTCTTGAGCTCCCCCTCATCCGAAGACACAAGGATGAGGTCATCGACATAGAGGACGACAATTTGGTGGAGTCCCGGCTGATTACGCACGTACACGCTGTGATCCGCCTCGCAGCGCTTAAAGCCAAGCTCACCCATGAAACTATCCATCTTGAGGTACCACATGAGTGGAGCTTGCTTCAGTCCATAGAGCGCCTTGCGAAGCCGGCACACCTTCCCTTGCGGCGCATCCACCCCCTCCGACACCTCCATGTAGACTTCCTTGTCCAGGTCGCCATTGAGGAACGCAGTTTTGACGTCCATTTGGTGGATTTCGTAGTCGCGTGCCGCTGCCACCGAGAGGATAGTACGGACGGAGGCAAACGTGGCAACTGGTGCAAAGGTCTCGTCATAGTGCTCCCCTTTTCTCTGGGCATACCCTTTCGCCACCAGCCGCGCCTTGTACCGCTCCACCTTCCCCTCCATCGTAAGCTTCTTCCGGAAGATCCACTTGGAGCCGATGATTTTCTCGCCCTCCGGCCGGTCAACCAGCTCCCAAGTGCCGTTTTCCTCGTGGGAGGCAAGCTCAGATTTTATTGCTCCCTTCCACTCAGCCCCATCCTTCCGCTTCAGTGCCTCCATTACAGATTGAGGCTCCTCTTGTGTGAAGAAGGCTTGTGCAAACCCAGTCCAAATGCCCTTGTCGGCATCGTACCTTTTAGTCTTTCTTCGCACACGGCTGCTCGTGCGGGGCTCTTGAGGCGGTTGTTGTTGCTGCTGTCCCCTTTTGGCGCCATCCCCTCCAAGCGCCTGCTCCCCCTTTCTTGGAGATCTTGGAGACATTGGTCGACTCCCTGCCTCCACGTCCATCTCCGGTGCTTTGGATTCTTCATCCGAACTGGCCGGAACAAATTCTGCCGCTCGCCCATCTCATTAGGCAGTCCTCTCCGGCTGGTGCTGCTGCGAGGACGTCACCCTCATTCACGTCCTCCGGCGTCTCCCCCTCAAGGAGTGGCATCCACTCCCCACTCTTGGAGAGACCTGCCTCATTGTCTGTCCAACGGCTTTTCTCGTCGAACGTGACGTCGCGACTCCGCACAATCTGTTGCCTCCTTGGGTCAAAGAGCCGGTACGCCTTGCTTCCGCTCTCATATCCAAGGAAAATACACCGGTGGATGCGCGGTTCTAGCTTGCTCCGTCCCTCACGTGCCTGCACCATCGCATGTGCAACACAACCAAATGTGCGGAGGTGACCCACCATCGGCTTCCTCCCGCTCCACACCTCTTGTGGCGTCTTCCACGCCTTGCTCTCCTTGTCCTTCAACGGCTTTGTCGGCATGAGATTCATGATATACGCTGCTGTCCTTGCCGCCTCCGCCCAATACCGTTGTGTAAGGCTGGCGTCGCTCAACATGGATCGCACCATGTTAAGGATTGTGCGATTTGCTCTCTGCGACGCCATTCTGTTATGGAGAGTGTGGAGTTGTTTTCTGCCACTCAGTCCCCTTGCTCTTCATCCACCCAAGGCACCCCGCATATTCACCGCCGTTGTCACTCCGGAACGCCTTCACCTTCAACTCTGTTTGCCGCTCCACATCTGCCACAAACTCCTACATGCACGCAAGGACCTCACTCTTCCTCTTCATTGGGTAGAGGTAGAGTTTCCGGCTGTGGTCATCGATGAAGGTGAGGAAGTAGCCGATGGAGCTCTCAAGCGGTCCACACACATCCGTGTGTACCACGGCCAGTTTTGCCGATGCACGCGTCCCCTTGGCCACAAATGGCTGCCGCGTTGATTTTCCAATGATGCATGACTCACACACGGTCTCCTTGGTTCCATCAAGGCCGCTGATTTGGAGAACCCGCACCACTTCCCTCTTATCCATCTCCTTCATTGTCGATGGAGAAATGTGGCATAGTCGGTGGTGCCATAGGTCCAGGTCTCCTCCATCCTTCGTTGCAAGATTGGCGGCGTTGGATCCCGCCCGACTGCTGAGGATCTTCGCGCGTAGCATGTACAAGTCGTCCTCCCTCTTGGCACGCGCAATCACCTCACCTTTTTCCTCCTTGCGGATGACGGCCTCCTTCATTGTAAAGAGCACCTCAAGTCCCTTGTCGGTAAGGCGGCTGACGGAGAGTAGGTTTGCCCCAAAGTTGGGCATATGCAGCACATCGTGGATTGTGCTCGTGACAGGTTTGCCATCCACAATTGACTCAATGCGGACGTTACCCTCACCGGCGGCCACCTCTGTTGTTCCATTGGCCACCATCATGCGTCTCTCCGAGGCGCCATAGGTGACAAATGCCGCCCTGTTGCATTGCGTGTGGCGGCCTGATCCGGAGTCAATGGTGGCAACTCTCGGATCCTTCAAGTTGGTAGAGTTAAACGCCATAAGGGCGTGCTCATCTTTCTTCTTGCCCCGCTGCGACTGATCTGTTTTCTTCTTGGGACAGTTATGCGCGTAGTGGCCCTCCTTGCCGCAGTTGAAGCACTCCCCCTTTTTGTCACCCTTCTTGGTGCCCTGTTTGGCACCCTTCCACTTGTCGCCTCGGCCTCCATTTTGAGGATGAACCATGTAAGCTGAACTTGATGCCGCTGCACTCTCTCGACCGCCACGTCGCATCCATTCGTTGCGCACGTACTCAGCAACCTTCGGGTACTTGAGCTCGTTGGAAGGCCAGCCACCAAGGACTGTGATCATGGGACTCCAACTGTCGGGCAAGGCTAGAAGGAGGATTATAGCTTGCAACTGAGAGTCGACCTCCCAACCAGTGGCCACGCACTCCACTGCGAGTGACTCAATCTGCTGCATGATCTCCATGACGTTGTCGCCTTCATTGGCTCGGAGGGTGACGAGCCGTTTGAAGATGAAGAGCTGATTGGCAAGGTTGCTTGACTGGTAGATGGAGCATAGTTTTGACCATGCTTCTGCGGCCAGGGTGCATCCTTGGATGTGCCCAAGTTGTGGCGGGCATAACGCGGACACAAGGAGCACCAACGCCTTTTTGTTGCGCTTCTTGTATGCCTCCTTCACCTCAGCCGTTGCAGTCTCCGGCGGAGCAGTCTCATCACCCTTCACAAGCTCAAGCAGGCCAGCTCCACAAGGCAAAGCCTGTCCCATCAAACTTAAGGATAGCACGGCTGCTCTCTTGCTCGCTGGTCGCCATGTCTTGCTGTTGGAAGCGTGAAATCAAGCTGGCTTTGAACCCCTTAGAGGCGTGGGCCCATAACCCTTTGTTGGCCTGAGGGTGAGTGTGCACCCTGGAGGGTCCCTAGCAGTGGCTGGTTCACACCACCAACTCCTTTTGGAGAGACTGAAACTGTGGAGGCAACTGGTTCCAAGGATGGCAAAATACTGGTCAGAGAGTGAGGCAATAGTGTTGGCCTCAATTGACTGGGAGTGAACACTTTGATCAAGGCTCAGAAGTAGTGGCTTTTTATAGCCACTGTTCTAAGATTTCCAGAACACCAAAGCATGCTAGATTTGGAGCTTCCTAGCAGATTCTATGGCTTCTAGAGTGCCCCTTGGTAGGCTGTTCTTTTTCCACCTAGGAAGGCATCCCTTCCCTCCTCTAGAAGCTTCTGCCCCTTCCTAGATTCCTCAGCTTGCTTCTAGTGGGAGGGAAGGTGTCCAGAAGACAAAGACACCTCTAGATGCCTTCTAGGACAAGTCACCCATTCTAGAAGGTGTGCCACCTTCCTAGATCCTCTCCTGGCCTTCTAGAAACGTAAAGAGGAACTCTAGAGGTTGAGCTAGCTTCCTGGCATCTATTTTCCACCTCCCTTGAGGCAGGATAGAAATTCATCTTGTGGGACTTTAACCCGGGTCTCTGCCTCTATAGGTGGACACCATTAACCACTAAGCCACTGCGGCCACTCCTGCCATGGTGAGGAGCATCACTCCAACACTTATTTGCTAACCCCTTCACAAACCTGTGTTGTACAACCTTGATCCACCCTTCCTGTCGGTTCCTCTTCACCTCCATTCCCAGAAAAGTACCAACTTCTCCCATGTTCTTCATCTTGTACCGCCTACCCAAGAGCTCTTTGGTGATGTTTGTCTCAGGGAATGATGGAGAGAAGATGAGAAGGTCTTCAACGTAGACAAAGACTCCCACAAGATTCAAGCCTGTACCCCCTCAAGAAGATTGAATGGTCTGCTGTACTTCTTTTGAATCCTTCGTCCGTCAACCCAGCTGCAAGTTTCTCCTTCCAACATCATCGAGACTGTTTCAAGCCATAAAGTGCACGCTTCAGCCAACAAACTCTTCAACTACCATCATCAACTCCCTCGGATTAGACCATTAAAATTTCTTTGTGAAATTTTCCATGAAGAAAGGCATTCTTCACATCCATCTGGTGAATCTCCCGATTAAACTGTGCTGCCAAACTGAAGAGTCCTCGGCCACTTGAGTACTTTCTGAATGGTACAAAAGCATTCCCGAAGTCAGCTCCTGGAATCTGTGAATACCCCTTCACTGTGAGTCGCCCCTTGTATCTATCAATAGTACCATCGTCATGAAACTTGATTGTAAAAACCCACTTTGCCCCTACTTCTCTTCTGCTAGGTAGTATGGGTACCTTCCCCCATGTATCAAAAGTGTGTACCTCATTTAGCTCTACTTCCACGGCCCTTTTCCACAAATGTGCCTCTTCACATGTGACAACCTCTCAATACGTGGATGGAATGGACGGCTTCATGGACCGGCCTAAGTGGATCAAAGATCCCTCACTGCTTTCTTTCCATGTGACATCAACTCCGAGAGGTGGTTCAATGGAATGCAGTGCCTGCCTAATGACTGCATTGCACATGCCTTTGTATGACTTCCGCTGGAAATCTCTCAATCTCCCCTCTTGTTGATACTGTGGCTCATCAACTATTTTCCTGGACTGACCTGAGGACTCAGCCGCTCTTTGCTCTTGCTCTAACATCAGAATCATGAAGGGACCCGGGTCACAGGCTTGAATTGCCTGCTGCAATGGAGGACATGTCGATGGAGGTGGAGCTATCCGGAGAGATGTAGGTGAAAAAGGAGTAGATGTTGTTTCAGTCAGAATCATGTCACTCCTAACTCTTGGCATGGTAGATGATGAGACCATGCCTTGCATAGGTTCATTTTGCTAGTACAAAGATTGTTGTTGTTGCTGATGGTGCTATAGCTGGTGCTATGGCTGCTTTTTGTTGTTGTCGTTGCTGTTGCTGTTATTGCTGCTGTCATTGTTGTTGTTGCTCCTGTTGCTGTTGTCGCTGCTGCTGCTGTTATGGAGAAGGACACACTTGGAGAGGATAGACAGGAATCGTGGTTGGATTCAGTGTCCTTGGTTGATGAGGGGAGGGAGGAGGTGAGTGAGACTGCTGCACGGGATGCGAATGTTGAAAGGCACCCTGATGCCTTTCTTGATAGGAATGATGTGAAACCTGGTCTCGCAGAACTCCATTTGTTGTGATTCGACCAACTGGCGAGTCTCCAAATCCTAACACCGCCAAGCCTTTGAAACTGTGCTTGGTCCCATGAAAGTACCCCACCGTCCAGGGCCATCAAGTTTCCTAGAACAATCATCTGGAGATCGCCAGTAACATGCGATGTTGCCCCACACCCATGGGGGTGTTAAGTCGGCTTTCTATTTGTCAATGCGCCGGATAGCAACGGTCTAGAAAACGGGTCCCGACATGGGAGGCCGCCAACCGCTCTTGGTATTGCAACCAAGATAACATATCACCCTCGAACGAGGGATCCACACTTTAGGTTCGTTTGGTTTGCAACCTCACGAAGTCCGCATGTTGGTCTTTAGTGTCTACCTTTGGTTGGACACTCTGTGAGGAGTCTCAAAGGCAAGAACTGTAAATGGATGCATGCAAGGTACAGGCTTTTATACTTGCAGAGCTTTGCTAAAGCTTCTGCTTGTAGTGGCTCCACTGGAGCCAACCTCAACCTACAATCCTACTTGGCGCGTCCTTAGACCGCCAAGTGTCATCCTCAAGCCAGGCTTTTAGTAAGCTTCATAGAAGCTTCCTGTCCAAGTTTTGGCCACAACAAAATGTGGCCGTCGCGGGGTTTGAACCTGCGATCTCTCGTCTGAGACTCCGGTGCCTATTCAACCATGCCAAAAAGGTATGGTTCCTATGATGAGCCACAGGGGACATACCCATTATGGGCAGTGCATTCCTGGCCCATCTCAAAACAGACCAAGGGGACGTACTCCACAGAGCAGTGCATGCCTTGTCTGTATGTGTAGCTAGCCAGCTAGGCAGTGGACAAGGTGCATACTATTTCAACAAATCTCTCCCTTGCACCTCTGTCCATCTGGCGCTTACTGGGCTCCATCAATGCCTTGGGGCTCACCCTTCCTCTGTCGCACTCCTCATGCCGAATCCACGAATGCCTGCATAGTGCAAGTCGCTCTCCAGCGGCTTGGTCATGCAGTCAGCAAGCATGCTCTTTGTTCCGCAGTGCTGCAAGTCCACCACGTTCTTCATGACCAGGTCACGTGAGTAGTGGTAACGTATGTCGATGTGCTTCGNCCGATAGGCTTTGTGTGACGTGTCGTACCCAACCATGACGCACTTCCTCGAACGTGCGTCAAGCTTGCCTCCACCTTCTCCCGACTGGATCTTCACCCATGCAGTTGACCCAAACACCTTCAGATGGGATGCGTTGGGTTTCTTTCCCGACCATGCTTCCTGTGGGGTCTTCAGCTGCTTGTCCTGCTCCTTTCCACGCTTCCGCAAGGCGGTCGCTGGTGTGAGGTTCAAGAGGTAGCAGGCCGTTGTTGCTGCTTCAGCCCAAAAGCGAGGTGGGAGCTTGGCGTCGAAGAGCATGCTTCGCACCATGCCGAGCAGGGTCTGGTTCATCCTCTCGGCCACGCCGTTGCTTTGGGGATTGTATGGGGTGGTCTGCTCGTGGCGGATGCCATGATGCTTGAGCCAAGGCTTGCATGCCTCGTACTCACCCCCGTTGTCACTTCGAAGCGTCTTCACCTTCTTGGACGTTTGCCGCTCCACCATGGCGACGAACTCGAGGAGCTTCTCCTTGACCTCTCCCTTTGTTTTGAGGAAGTAGATCCACAACTTGCGGCTGTGGTCATCAATGAAGGTCAGGAAGTACTTGCTTCCTCCGTTAGACGATGTGCGGAAGGGTCCACACACGTCACTGTGTATCAGTTCCAAGACGTTCTCCGCTCGTTGACCTCCTCTCCCAAACGGCTTCTTCTTTGCCTTCGCTTGGAGGCATGGTTCACACAATGCACACCCTTTGCCATGCTTCATGGTGCACCCGTCCATTCCGCGGACTACCTCTTGCTCCTGCATCTTCTGCAGCGTGCTGTTGGCCACATGGCCAAATCGCCGGTGCCACAGCTCAGCGTCAGTGTCCTTGGTTGATGTGGCGGCCGCAGCGGTCGCCGGCGGTGCATCCTTTGGCTCCGGTGCCACTGTCTTGGTGGCACATGCGAGTCCCTCATCCAACGCCTTGGTGACTTTGGTTTGAAGCACGTAGAGGCCGTCGACTCTTGGAACTTGAAGCATGAGGTCGTNGCCCGAGTCAAGGGCGAATGCCCCGGGCCTAAGGATCGCTGCGCCCTTCATGGGCAGCCCCCTAGCCATCATGTTGGTGAGCTCCTTCTTCTCCTTTCCACCTTTGCTCCCGCCTTCTTTCTTGGGACTACGGCAGTCCCTAGCCCAGTGCCCAGCCTTGCCACAATTGTGACAGTTTCCGGGCTTCTTGGAACTCTTCCCACCACCGTTGCCTTTCCCTCCACCGCCACCGCTTCCGCTGTTGCCTTGACTGGAGCGAGAGCTTGCACTTTGTCCACCGAAGCGAGAGGCATAGGCTGAGATGTTTGCCTCACTGCCACTGCGTCGCATGGACTCGTTGCGGACGTGTTCGGCGACAGCCTCGTACGTCAGATCTGCCTCCTTCCAACCGCCAAATACGGTGATCAAGGACCCCCAGCTTTCCGGTAGCGCCATTAGAAGGATCATGGCACGCATGTTGGAGTCGAGCTTCCATTCCATTTGCTGGACCTCTTGCAACACGTTGTCAAACGACTGCAAAAATGCGGGTATCGATTCTCCTTCGCTCACCCTCATAGACAGCAACCGTTGGAAGATGAAGAGTCGGTTTGCTAGGGCCTTTGATTGATGCACGCGTGAGAGCTTTGCATAGGCCTCGGCAGCCAACGTGCATCCTGTGATGTGGGAGTGTTGAGTCTCGTTGATGGACGTCACAAGAATGGCGAGAGCCATGTTGTTCTTCATCGTCCATGCTGCAAGGTCAGCCGCATGCGTCGTCACGGTCGCATCGGCGGGTGCTGTCTCGATCCCTTTTAGGATGTCGAGGTAGCCACGCACGTTCATGACAATCTCAAATTGCCATTTCCACAAGGGAAAACCTGTCCCCGTGAATTTGGACATACCCGCCTCAAGGCGGGCTGGAGTCGGATCCGCCATTTTT
>SZWC01013354.1:35882-51895 GCA_023375785.1 Penium margaritaceum | reverse complement strand
TGTGGCAGGCTGTGGCAACGTCAGCGTTGAGTCGATGGTTGACAGGCACGTCGTCCTGTGCACCATCAAGGACGTGCTCCACATGCCTAGTTTTCATCAACTTTTGCTGCTGGTAAGGCGCATTACAGAAAATGGGCAAGAAGTGCTCTTCACCAAGACGTTTTCAGGAAATACGCATGGTGCAGTCTCGACGTTGATTTGACCTTCTCTAGTGGTTCACGTCTTTCATTTTGGGTGGATCTGAGACTGAGTGTGAGCTTTCTGGTCGCATCACACTATGTGAGCACGAATTTAGAGACAGTCAGTTGTGCCAAGGAAATAACAGCATTTTGCGTTAATTTTTGTACATGAACATGTTCTGAATATTTATAGGGCTAGTCATAAGCACTACAACACACCAAACTGTGCACAATTCAGCCAAGCATAGTCCAAGTTACGCTTGCCGAAGCGCAGGTCTCACACACCATAGAAACACCTAATGCCTGCATGGTGCGCACACGCTGTGGTGATTTCCTTCACGTGCGAAGCGCCCTTCGCAAGGCGCAAATCCCTTTGCATGTGATGGAGGAGTCCCCTGAAATGCTTTGATGAACCTCGGCCACTTTTGGGTTGAGTTTGATGATGGGGTGCGACAGGGTTTGAAACCAGTCCGCGGACCTAGAATCAGAATTTTGACAAAGTCCCTGAGTAACAAAACGTACTACTGAATTTTGGACGCAGAGCCAGGATTTTGGCTGTCCCTCAGTAACAACCTGCACTATTGGATTTGGTGGATAGTATCCGCCGGACGTCTCGGTAGTGTTCCGGAGAAAAATCCCCAGGTGGACATTTGTTACTCCTTCTGGTCGATTTTTCACCGACAGTCGAGTCACAGCCGGCTCCCAGAGCCACTGCGTACACCCCAACTTTGAAATCTCATATCTCCCTCCTTATTTGTCTGATTCCCGTGAGCCAACTTCCACCAGATTCAGCGACTCTTCAACTTTCAGGGGCAATCCTCTATTTTAGGATCCGAGTAATCCTCAAGCCGCTAGATCAAACTGCGAGGATTTTCTTCTTTCTGGTGGCTCGCCGGCGCCTCCCGGCGCTGCACTTGGGCGTGTGGGGGGCAATTTTTCAGCAGAAGTACGCCACCATCCATAAGGCAAGGGATGGAAACTTGATAGTGCACATTCAAATAGAGGACGGGTTGTACCTNGAAACGAAAGCCGTTCAACAGAAACAAGATGCGTGTTGTAGGGAAGTTGGAATTGATAAATAATTACATCTGTGGTTCCCTTAAGAGCTCCATCGGTGGGGATCGCTAATTCATCACCTTCATATATGAACACAATTGTAATCTCTACCTCTACATCATCAAGAGGAAGAGTGAGGTGTTGTCGTACATGTAGGAGTTTGTGGCTGTTGTGGAGAGGCAAACGGGGTTGGAGGTGAAAGCATTTTGGAGCAACAACAGTGGTGAATACGAGGGCTGCTTGGATTGGATGGAGAGTAAGGGGTTCAAGTGGAAAAAGTTTGTGCCACAATCTCTGCAACAGAATTATGCGATTGAACGGAAGAGGAGCCAAGGAAATAAAAAAAAACAAGGAGGGACAGCAAAGGATTGTGCACAATTTTCCTTGAAGATTCACAAGTCTCAACAAGGGTGTCAAGGACAGTATGCGAAATTTGGAAGTTAAGGAGGCTCTCAGTGATGCATGAATGCAAAGGGAGGTGACAGAAATTCATTCCCCCCCACATTGTTAGAGAAGTTCTACCTATAGCTTGTTTCCATCATCTTAGGATGTACCCATCCACCTTCAACAAATCCATGCACAATGTTACTTTGGCATGCTATTTATATAGCATGCCATAGGTATAAGAGGAGGGCCATTTCCTAAAAAAACAGTATCTGAATCCTTAAGGAAGCTCCACCTAGCAACCCGATGATTCGGATGCTTTGGCACCAGTATGTCGTAGACTGCAAGGAGCTATTATACAAAGAACAAGTTGCTACGCATGAGTATGAAAAAATGTACGGTGTGAATCAAAAAGATAAATTTGAATCCACTGTGAAGGTTTATATCACACTCTCGTTGTCAAAATACATGGGAAGGTGCACCAAGTAGAATGCATATGCGTAATTCACTATTTTCACCTAGATGATTATATTTACATGGGGTAGTCCGTGTGATATGCACTGGAAAGAAGAACAATTGTGCGTACAATATTGTGAAGGCCCTTCATTTCCAAAACCAAATAACATGAGCATGGTAAGATAAGATTGATAAACACCCTACAAGCCTCGGACCTGTGTTTCATAAATATGATCATGCATTGCATGGGCATGTGTAAGAGGCAAGGTAAAATGCCATCAGACCCCATGTGGATGACTATTTGGTTATCTCAACCTGACATAAATTCCCTAAAGAAAGTAGGAGAAGAGGTACATGGAGGTTATTTCATGCCAAGTAGATGTGGGGGGACTGAAGTACACTATACTGGACACTCACAATAACATTTGTCATTCAGTGGGAGTCATTAAAGAGTGTTGTATAGATCTGGATGTACTGCATTAGGAGGTAGCCAAGCATGGGCAATGTTACTGCACAAGAATCAGCATCATTTACGTAATCTTCAGTTGAAACAAATCTCTGTCTAAATTGGGGATGTGTATTTTGTTTCAACTTGGAGGAACTGTGATCAGCTAGAGGAGTTAAAAGCAAAAGTTTTTTACCCTCCTCCACCAAGGCCGGGTTCATCACCATAGTAGTAAAACATAAGAAGCTGTGGGATTTTGTGTGCTACGTCTAAGTCCTAGTATGTACCAGACCACAACAAGTGGAATTTACTTTTAAAAAATTTGCATCATTTTCTTGGACCAAGAGCTTTGGTTCATGCTAGACTATGCCACTTGAGGTGGGTCATAATAAGTTATATCATGTCAATTGAGGTGGTACATATAAATTCCTGCCCCTGAAGTATGATTTTGGAAAACATCCTGTGCACGCCAAAGCTCAATAACCACTTATTGCAGTTGACAAGGTATCCTAGACTACTATGCTTTGAGACATTGCAAGTTGTATCATCATTGAAATGATATTCCAAAAAGAATATATGCTGCTTGACAAACATAACATGAAAATTTGTTCAATGGAGGGTGTTGTAAAAGCTCCATATCAATTTATAGAANTGACAATTTAATGTCTTGTTCTAGATTGAATTCTGCAATTTATGCTAACTGATTTATCCCATTTTCATGTCTCACCAAGATGTACATTTTCTATCACAAAATACTGGTCCTATATGTGGCTCGTGGTTATCCTGAGCACATTGTTGATGGATTACCAAGTTTGCATTGGGTTCATTTCTGCTTAGTATATGTTGTAAGTGTTTTATTACATGTAAATCAGTGTGTGAAATATCAAGTTCCATCTGGGTTCCATGTGGGTTCCATGCGGTACGTTGGCAATACGTCTCTCTAAAAACTATTGACTTTCCTAGTCATTAGCATGAGCCATTTTTTAACCTCGATGTTTCCTGTTGTCATTATTAATGTGATGGTTCCTTCATGCTTGGGTTAGGTTCGGAATACAACCATTGTTACTATCTTGGATACTTGTGCCTTGTCTAGATGATCAAATCTCAACTGTAATTAGATTTTATAGAATAAAATCATCTGAAACGTGAAACAATGCATGAAACACTGCAACAAATATGTTTTATTCATATAAAATCCTGAAATTTGTCACCTTTTATTGCCGATGGACTTGCTCTACTATTTTGAGTTGACTTACCTCACCTACATTTTTACCATGATGTTCAATGTTGGATTCAGCGCTCAAAATTACAGAACAAAATTTTCATGCCAAGTCTTACTTTCCCTTTTTTAATATATCCATAAACCTTGTTATTTACTGCTTTCAAATGTCTTGTTTATCGTGCTCTTTTATTTCAGCTTGCCAATGCACCCATCATCCATTGCATCTTTTTCTGTATAACATGTATCCGTTTGCAATTACAGTTCTTGCATCTGAGTATATACATAATTCTTCCATGCATGTGCTCCTCCGCTCAATAAAAATATGGAGTATGAACAAGTCTGGAAGGGCGAAAGAGTTAGAGGTTTGGCTCTCTCAAGAAAAGAGGGATTATTCTCTGGGGACATAATTTTGGTGTGAGGATGTGGTGATATTGAGTTACTTATTTTGATAGGATTCCTCTTTTTTGGTGAACTTGGCTTGTGCTTGTTGGAGCACATTTTGGGAGATATGGTGAAAATCATCCAAGCTGGATATTGTAATAAAAAATGAACAGTGGGAAGACATCGGTAATGTGACAGTGGGAAGTCTTAAGTAATGTTAAGGCAACAAATTATATCTGGTATATCAGAGCTAGTCATGTGTTTTTTTTTGTTGTAATCAGGCAGATCCTTGTGCATTGCAAACTATTGCAATAGATTTAATGGAATTTCCTAACTGCAACATATGGACAAATTTTATTCAAAACTCCTTTTGATAGAAAAATAAAAATTTCATGAACTATGTTCATAGAATCTGAATTGCAAAAAATCCTCAGCAAAGGTGTGCAAGATCACAAAAAACTCATGTAGCACGGCCACATCTCCCAATCCCTTTACTTAGTGAGGATCTTGTATTCGTCAATGCAAAGATGTTNTAAGTAATGTTAAGGCAACAAATTATATCTGGTATATCAGAGCTAGTCATGTGTTTTTTTTTGTTGTAATCAGGCAGATCCTTGTGCATTGCAAACTATTGCAATAGATTTAATGGAATTTCCTAACTGCAACATATGGACAAATTTTATTCAAAACTCCTTTTGATAGAAAAATAAAAATTTCATGAACTATGCTCATAGAATCTGAATTGCAAAAAATCCTCAGCAAAGGTGTGCAAGATCACAAAAAACTCATGTAGCACGGCCACATCTCCCAATCCCTTTACTTAGTNAAAAAATGAACAGTGGGAAGACATCGGTAATGTGACAGTGGGAAGTCTTAAGTAATGTTAAGGCAACAAATTATATCTGGTATATCAGAGCTAGTCATGTGTTTTTTTTTGTTGTAATCAGGCAGATCCTTGTGCATTGCAAACTATTGCAATAGATTTAATGGAATTTCCTAACTGCAACATATGGACAAATTTTATTCAAAACTCCTTTTGATAGAAAAATAAAAATTTCATGAACTATGTTCATAGAATCTGAATTGCAAAAAATCCTCAGCAAAGGCGTGCAAGATCACAAAAAACTCATGTAGCACGGCCACATCTCCCAATCCCTTTACTTAGTGAGGATCTTGTATTCGTCAATGCAAAGATGTTTTGATGAAAACTAACTGTCGGTAACATTCTTAATTATTTTTCAGCTAATCATGTCATTCTCTAAATTAACCATTATAATAAACTTGCATATCAAGTTCATAAGAAGAATAAGATTGAAAGGTATTCTCTCTATTGATGTTGCACATGGTACTAGTTGTATTCTATTATGGTAGAATATGGACAAATACCCAAGTCTTTATTTACTGTAGCTTCTTAAAACATAATAAACATGGAATCCTAATTGGTGGATTTGCTGTTTCAATTACATGAATGCTAGTTGTGGTCCACAAAACATTGAGATGATTGTATGTCACAAATGTTGGATGACAGCCAACGTTGTGGAGGACGCATGAAGCAACCTACAGATTCCGTGTGGTATGGCTGATTCATTTTAACTTGATGGAGAAGAAATCTAACTAGGAGAGTTGCCTGATTATTTAGTAAAAACATTTATGCCAATTTTTATTACCATTGTTTTCGTCTCAAACATGNCACAAATGTTGGATGACAGCCAACGTTGTGGAGGACGCATGAAGCAACCTACAGATTCCGTGTGGTATGGCTGATTCATTTTGACTTGATGGAGAAGAAATCTAACTAGGAGAGTTGCCTGATTATTTAGTAAAAACATTTATGCCAATTTTTATTACCATTTTTTTCGTCTCAAACATGAGCACAACTATATGAAAAGGCGAAAATCATGTTCAAAAGCTCGTATCAGGTCACTCCTAATTCCCGGGCATGTAGAAAGCCTACACTGGCTTCATGAAGCTGGATTCAGCTCTGCAAAAAAAACCCACAACTGTAGAAAACATTCACATGATACACGTGGCCATGAGCACCTGGTTACAGTCATGGAGTACTGATCCTATATTCCAGATCCTATATTCCACTAGTCAATGCATTTAAAGATAATGTGCTCATCTAAATTTTATTTCCTAAGGAAAGATCATTAATTGGGGCACATTTGACAAATTTTCATGGAATTGGGGATTTTGTGGAGAATCCCAATCCATATGAAACATCTTACATTCTTGCAAAAGAGGGGGGAGGGACCCTCACCATTAGAACAAATGAATAAGTTCCTTATGTGAATTGGGAAGGATTTCTTTTTGTTTTTCTTCTATGTTTNTGGCTTCATGAAGCTGGATTCAGCTCTGCAAAAAAAACCCACAACTGTAGAAAACATTCACATGATACACGTGGCCATGAGCACCTGGTTACAGTCATGGAGTACTGATCCTATATTCCAGATCCTATATTCCACTAGTCAATGCATTTAAAGATAATGTGCTCATCTAAAATTTATTTCCTAAGGAAAGATCATTAATTGGGACACATTTGACAAATTTTCATGGAATTGGGGATTTTGTGGAGAATCCCAATCCATATGAAACATCTTACATTCTTGCAAAAGAGGGGGGAGGGACCCTCACCATTAGAACAAATGAATAAGTTCCTTATGTGAATTGGGAANTTTATTTCCTAAGGAAAGATCATTAATTGGGGCACATTTGACAAATTTTCATGGAATTGGGGATTTTGTGGAGAATCCCAATCCATATGAAACATCTTACATTCTTGCAAAAGAGGGGGGAGGGACCCTCACCATTAGAACAAATGAGTAAGTTCCTTATGTGAATTGGGAAGGATTTCTTTTTGTTTTTCTTCTATGTTTGAAATCTTTATGTTTAATTATGCACATGAAATAAATCAATTTCAAAGTAGCATTCACACTTAACATGAGAAAAACACCATAATTCTATTAATTTTGTGGATAGCTGTAATAAGGTGCCCATCTTTTTTTGGCATACTCGGGACCTCGCCTGACTTTTTGGGGGACATTCGGGCCTCTTTCCGCTTTTCAGAAATCAGGCTCGCAGTTGAGCTCAACTTCACTTGACCGTGGAAGAGAGGACATGAGGAGGAAGAGGAGCAAGCGAGCGAGTGTAATCTACACGACAGGGGCGTATTTTACTCGCACCTTCAGTTGGCGTNGAATAAGTTCCTTATGTGAATTGGGAAGGATTTCTTTTTGTTTTTCTTCTATGTTTGAAATCTTTATGTTTAATTATGCACATGAAATAAATCAATTTCAAAGTAGCATTCACACTTAACATGAGAAAAACACCATAATTCTATTAATTTTGTGGATAGCTGTAATAAGGTGCCCATCGTTTTTTGGCATACTCGGGACCTCGCCTGACTTTTTGGGGGACATTCGGGCCTCTTTCCACTTTTCAGAAATCAGGCTCGCAGTTGAGCTCAACTTCACTTGACCGTGGAAGAGAGGACATGAGGAGGAAGAGGAGCAAGCGAGCGAGTGTAATCTACACGACAGGGGCGTATTTTACTCGCACCTTCAGTTGGCGTTGCGAACATACCACACGAGGGCAACTTTCCCCTCTTGGCGAGTAGCGTCATGGATACGCTACTGGCTGAGTGGCTGAATCGGATGTGAGTCCCTGTCAACGTGCACGGTCAACGGTGGGAGAGAAACTGGTGACCGCGACAGTGCGATGGTCGCAGTACTTCCGGTGGCGTGTACAACAAGGCGACCGTATCCATTGCTGGGAGGCAGATGCAGTGACATCCGGCTCACGAAGCGGATTGCCAAAGAAACGCGCATCCATCACGTGAGAAAGCAGGATTAAAGGCAAACCATCAATCTAAATAGATCAACGGTTAGGGAATTCTCGCACTGACCATTGGGTGCAAATAGGGCACAGANGAATCGGATGTGAGTCCCTGTCAACGTGCACGGTCAACGGTGGGAGAGAAACTGGTGACCGCGACAGTGCGATGGTCGCAGTACTTCCGGTGGCGTGTACAACAAGGCGACCGTATCCATTGCTGGGAGGCAGATGCAGTGACATCCGGCTCACGAAGCGGATTGCCAAAGAAACGCGCATCCATCACGTGAGAAAGCAGGATTAAAGGCAAACCATCAATCTAAATAGATCAACGGTTAGGGAATTCTCGCACTGACCATTGGGTGCAAATAGGGCACAGAGTACAGGCTCAAGTAGCTTGTTAAATCAAGCTAGGAGAGCAGTAGGGTAGGGCTAGAGCTATCCGGCTAGATATTATAAATACCCTGTACATTGCTTANCGTATCCATTGCTGGGAGGCAGATGCAGTGACATCCGGCTCACGAAGCGGATTGCCAAAGAAACGCGCATCCATCACGTGAGAAAGCAGGATTAAAGGCAAACCATCAATCTAAATAGATCAACGGTTAGGGAATTCTCGCACTGACCATTGGGTGCAAATAGGGCACAGATTACAGGCTCAAGTAGCTTGTTAAATCAAGCTAGGAGAGCAGTAGGGTAGGGCTAGAGCTATCCGGCTAGATATTATAAATACCCTGTACATTGCTTATTGTAAAAAACATGTGGTAACATGTCATTTTCAGTTCTGACTTCTAGACTCTCTCGAAGTCTATCTTCCTGCTGCGACTGTGTTCCCTACACACCAAGGCCTAATCTTCAAAGAGCACACAGTCTCAGATATGGTATCAGAGCCAGAGCCACGTGTTGGGTGGAAGCACTCCCAGAGCTCTACAGTCTTCAAGGAGCTGAAGGTACGGAGTATGCCGGACAACGTTGAGGCTGATCGAGAGGGAGATTGTTGGACCAGAATTCAAAGCCAACGCACGAGCCAACCTGTGGAGATTCTTTCTATATTTCCATAGAATACACGGCCTACCGTGCATGCATGGGAGACAAAGGGTACTCCCACACACTTTGAAGATGTCAGAATTTTATCCCATATGGCCGAATCACTGCCGAAGTTATTCTCGATTGTTGCCAGAACTCCACCCATTTTTTTCTAAGGATCGCTAACAGCTCAGAGTCATCCACGGCCATAGAGCAGGCATTGCACCAGATCGTAGAGCAGTTAGGAGCCCTCAAGCTAGAGAATGAGCAATTCAATCGGCAGATGCAAATTTTCTTGCTGCTACTGAGGCTTCTGCCTCCTCTGCTTCCATGACTGCTCCACCAGAAATCTCTCATGATATGGCTACAACAGCTCCACAAGTTTGGCATGCACTGCAGCAGCGCTGGTGATAACCATTAGCCTATGCATCCTTTGGTAGTCCTGAATGCGGAAGCGTGGGTCTGTAACCGTGGAGAGCATGGAGGAATGTCAGCACACGTGCATAGTTTTGGAAATGGGCAATGGCCCCATCAATGTCGGACTTGATTTCAAGAAGGAGCTGCTCCATGGAACCCAGCCGGCTTGCAGCACTGCGGCACTTGCTCTCTGTTACCGCCATCTGCGACTTAACCTGAAACTTCTCAAGACAATAAAAAATGACTTCATAGAAGGGACTCACAAGGTTTAGCATGGGTTACTTTGGCCCACTGACATCATCAGTATAGCTCTTGAAGGGCTTCAGTATGAGTGTCAGTAGGACAACAAGGTTCTACCCATTAGACCTTAGACTCAGCAAATCCCCGTCCCTCTCATATCCCTCCAACCACCGCAGAAGTACAAGTTCTAGATGGAGCATCGTCTTCATTATGAACAGGGTTGAGTTTTAGGGTGTCTCAGTGTCAAGGTGCAGAGATTTGTAGAAGATGCCATTGGCAGCAGCCATGTTGATTGGGCTCTGCTGTCTTGGGGTTGAGCAGGTGGCAAAGACAGAAATGTTCCTGGCTTTCAAAATCACAAGGAAAGCATCCAGCTTCATCAAATCATGAACAGCCAGGTTCATCATGTGCCCCAGGCACATGATGTTCCCCTCCTTTCAAAATGTACAGACAGTTTCAGAGATGATGTAGGAATCAATCATGTCATTTTCTGTTCTCTCATTGTCCACAATCAAGAAAAAAATCATGTCCAACACCCCCCATGCCTTTGGGGCAGCCTGGAACACATTGAACATGTTCGTCACAGAGGGGCTAACAGAAAGAGCAGGGAACGAGAGAGAAATGGTGGTAATCTTCCATTCCTTAATCCAGTGGGCCGTGATCCCAGGAAATTTTCTGCTTTCCACCCATCTGTTGTAAGACTGATGGCAGACTCCACCTCACGAATCAACTTCCCGATCCAGGTTCTTAACGCGGCAGCAGCAGTCACAATATGATGAGAGATAGTCGTGCAGACGGTCAGTGTGGCAGTGGGGTTTGTGTGCCAGAAGACCTGGTATAGCCAGTAGGATTGCATGGACAAGAACGATACATTTCTGTCCATCACGTGCTTCCAGATGTGTTTCAGGAAGTACCGCTTGCAGAAGACAAGTCGCTGTCCAGAGAGTCCCCTTACAATGGCCAAGTTTCTTGTGCTCACGGCGTTGCCCACAACAGCCACAGCAATGACGTGCGCAGTTGCCTTTACAAGCTCCAGCGCCACCTGGTCCTCCTGCAGTCACTTCCAGAAGACCCTGTGCTTGAGACACATGTCTTTCCACCAGTGTTGACCTCTTAGACCGTTGTGACCAGATCACATCGGCCGTGGCACCGCGGTCCACATCGATGGGGNTCGACCATTTTTCCCAACGTTTTTGTTTTCCGTACTTGCATGCGGTTCAGTCCTTGTAGGTTGCACCAGTCTACGGTCCACATTGGACAGCTCATGATGTGCATGTATCCATCTTCAATTGGTGGGCTTGGCACAGATTCCTTACATTGACCAATCAGAAGACATCATACATATCTATCAATCCCCATGCTGGCATGCATATTCCACGTTGGATGTTGTCCACTATCCGTGCTTCCGTGGCATGCCACTATTCAATGATGCGGTTTGAGATTTCAGACATCATAAATTTACGTGTCACGTCAAACGTTTAAAATGGATATTGTTCAGCATTATGTATGTGTGCAAGGTTAAATCCGCAGTTTGCAAAGTCTTGAGCACATCATACATTTCGACTCTTCTGATTGCAGTTTTTGTTTTTACGTGGATTTTGAGGCACACGGTCCGCAGCCTCCATTGCTCATTTTTGTACTCCGGACCTTTATAATCTTCGGTGGGCTAGTTGGTCTCTTTCTTCAGTTAGCCGCAGCAAGGCCCACCCGGCCTTGGTGTGGCACGACAAGATGCCACCCCGTAGGGGCAGCTTGCTGCCCTAGTCCTGGGGTAGCTCTAGCCGTTCCTCCGCGACTACGTCCTCTGTTCGTTTTGTCACACCAGACTTCAATCCTGCCCCGGTTCACCCTCTGCAAGGAAAATTTCTCACGCTAACACTCTCTTGGCACTGCCTTCCAGTGCCGACCATCTCCAAGAAGCTAGGCTTTTCATGCGGCTCGTGCAGCGTCACCTTGTCGGACACCTGTAACCGGATCAGAGGTCACTTTGGGGAGACGAATGGAAACGTCGGTGTGTGCCCGCATCCACCACCCTTGGTGCGTGACATCCTTGGTCTTGAGCGCAAGCCCCGTGCACCGCATGGCTGGATGTTGGTCTGTCCGCGTCTGTACAATGGCATCAGCGAGAGCTGGGGCACCAGCGCCAAGCCTGTGGCCTGGGCAAGGCTTTTTGAGCAACGAGAGAGGGCTGCTGCTCTTGAGCGTGCGGGCATTCCCGGGGATGACGACGATGATGATCTCATCTTACCTGTGTCTCAGCAGCTTCAGCAACAGGAGGCCGTCTCTGGTGAGCTTCGCCAGCAGCAGCAGCAGCAGTACCAGCAGCCAGTGCAACGTCTACAAATACACCAACAGCAGTAGCAGCAGTAGCTGCTGCGTAAGGAACAGCAGCTTCTGCACAACGTGAGGAATGCCAACAGGACGCAGACAAGCATGCGCCCTCACTGTGACGCCGCAGCCAACAACCTGTATCAGCTGGCGGTTATCAAGCTTATGGCGGGCGAAGGGATGGCAATTTCCTTCTGTCGTAAAGCCCTGATTATCGAGCTCATCCGCACCGCAAGGGCCACCAACAGCAGCTTCAGGCTGCCTGCCAGGTCACGGGTGGTGCAGGACCTTCTGCCCAAGCTCGACGACATGCTGGAAAATGCAGATGCGCCGCTGAAGCAGAGTTGGATGATACACGGGCTGACCCTTGCCGTGGACGAGTGGGCAGACGTGCAGCAGTGGCCGATATATAACGTAATGGCCGTCAACGCCAAAGGCAGCTACCATGTTTTCAGCCGCGACGCCAGTGGGCTGGTGTGCAACGGGGACCACGTCGCTGCCATGATCGAGGCCGCAGTTGAAGAGGTGGGCGTGAGAAACGTCATCTCTGTTGTCTACGACAACACTTCCGTGAACAAAAAGGCGTTTGAAAACCTCAAAGGGAAGTATCCTGGGATCTTGTGGCAGGGGTGCTGTGCCCACAATGTAGACCTTGTCATGAAGGACATGTGCAAGACAGAGTGGGGTACGCGAGTGCTGTTCAGGGCAGAGAAAGTTGTGAGCTTTTTTTGGAACAATGACATGCCCAGGAACTGGTTGATGGCTCAGTCAGGTGGATGTGTTTTGCTCACCAAGTGCGACACACGGTTTGCAAGTACTCACAACATGCTGTAATGTCTGCTGGACATGAGGCCGTTTTTGCCGAGGTTTGTGAACTCCAGCAGCTGGAAGGAGATGGGTGGGCAGAGAGTTGGTGCCTTCAGGGACACAAAGAAGGCAGTCTGCAAGATTGTGCACCGCCGTGCCTTCTGGCTGCAAGTCCGGCAGCTGCGTGACCTGTTTAACCCCCTCTTCACCGCACTACGTGTTGCTGACAGCCCAGGTGGCACAGCTGGAGACATTTACGAGGCACTGCTGGATGCCATGGCTGACATGAAGGCCCTGGCCAAAGGCAAGGGGAGGAAGCCGGCCAAGGTGGCTGCCCAGCACGTGAAGGCTGCAGTGGCCAGCCTCTCCAGGTGCTAGACGAAGGACATGAGCTGCCCCCTCTACGCAGCAGCACGTCGCGTGCATCCTGTCCACTTTGGGAATGACCTCAGCGGTGATGTCAGCATGGTGCAGTCGTGGGCACATGTGGTGGATGCAGCGTTGACCCGGCCATCCTGAACCCCGGCACATCGATGTGACCCCCCCACATCGGCCACCTCGGAACCACAAGCGTTACTGGGGTCGGAAACAGTATTTTTCTGGCTTGCCCTATGAATGCTAATTGCCATCTTTTTTGCTGATGCAGTCTAGGATCATTTCCTTGGTTCAAACCGGGAGGAGTTTGTAACGTGGGGGGAGGGGGGGTCTGGGTCGTCCGACATTTCCGGAAGAGGTGCTTCATGACTCGCCGAGTCAGACCTGGTCGGTCGGCGGGGGGGGGATGGGTGCGTGGGGAGGGGGGGGGGGAGGGAGGGGGTTGTCTGTCAGTGCGTGGTCATTGAATGCGCGTTTGAACCACATCGATGCCCCATCGATGTGGATCACGGTTCTGCGGCCGCGGTGATAGGATCACCTCGGAACCCCGGGTCAACACTAGGTGGACACGCTGGTGCCAGCAGATAAGCACGACGACCTGCAGAAGGAGGTGGAGGCGTTTCAACTTGGACGAGTAACTGTGGAGTTCGTGCCCCTCGCGTTGAAAGAAAAGGCACGTGCAGCAGTAGCTTGCGTGGTAAGTAAGGTACTCCCCTCCTATGAGTGGGCCTCTCTCCACTTGGCCCACCTCCCAAACCTGCGCAGCCTGGCCATGAAGCTGCTGGTCCAGCCATGCGCATCCTCAGATTGTGGGCGGGTGTTTTCTACACACCAGCTCAACCACATTGCATGCAGGAACCGGCTACACGTGAAGACACTGGAGACGCTGGTGCGTGTGAACGTGAGGCTGCGGAAGCAGAACCAGGGACAGCAGAACCGCCGCACACACGACCACAACTTTCTGACTCAGGTGAGTCGAACAGCGAGGAAGATGACAACATCGTGGAGGATGTCCAGGATGAGGCAGCAACTGGAGATAGAGAGGAGAGCTCAGAAGAAGAGATGGAGGATGATGAGGAGGTATTCGTGGAAGGTGATAAAGACGATGAAGCAAAGCAGAAGCAGCAGCAGATGCCAGCTTTACAGATGGTTTTGGTTGATGACTGTCCATCTTTTACAAGGTCCATTCGCACAAGTGAGGAGGTGGAGAAATGGGAGGATCCAGACGTGGTGGGAGAGGGGGGAGGTGCAGCAGCTGATGCTGGAGCTGGAGATGGTACAAGTGCGGGTGCTTCAGGCACTGCACCTGGTGATGGAGCAGGAGAATATGGTGCTACAGGTGCTGGAGTAGATGCAGCAGAAGATGGTGCAGATACTGAAGATGTAGAGGAATGTAAGCAGGAAGGTGCAGGAGTAGAAGGATCAGCACCAGCAAGTGCTGGTGGAAATGCAGGACAATCCAACAAGTCTGTGAAAGGGAAGAGCAGCAACAAGGTTGCTACTACTGCAAGGAGGGTTGTGAAGGCCCTTTCTGCCAGGAGGGCCAAAGCAGCAGCAACAAGGTCTGCCAAAGCTGCCATTCTTGGAAAGCGCATGAGGAGTGAGAAGTAGCCCATGTAATTTCCATGTGTTGTCCCAGCTTCCTCATGCCAGACTGCTTTTGAAATACTGATCTGTCCATCTCATTTCCAACTTTTTCCTAGCTGTTTTCATCATGCCATGGTAACTGGCTGACATGGCTTTAAATCATGGATGAAGGCACAACTTCCCAACATGATAAAATAGTGGCATGATTACCAGTGACATGAATGATTAACGAACATGGTAGTTCAGCCCAAGGGCTTAATGGTACATATTTATGTTGTGGATAATGTAACATGAGACATTTCTAAGTGATCACAAAACATGTTGTTTTGAGAAAATGACAACCACGCACGTAGATGCTGCAAAGTAAGGGAAAAATGCCCCCCTCCCCCTCTCCAACCACATACATAACACTGGTCCAAGGTGGCCATTGTGGGTGTGGGATCACATTGATGTACCCATGTGCACATCGATGTGCCGATGTTCAATGTGGACAGGTCAACACGTCTTTCCACATATTCAAGGTCCAACCCTCCTTGTAGGAGAAGTCAAAAGGGAACATATTGCACTTGGTCCTTGGCTCGTACAGGGGGGGACTGTCAATATTGGTAAACTCCATCCAGATAAACAGCTTTTCCTTCCACTTGCACTTTTCCCCCACCGTGGGATCGACCTTGTCCTTGCTTCTCATGTCTGTGGGGTTGGAAGCGACGGGCTGGTTTGGAAAGCTGGAATGAGCGCTTGAGGCATCAGTCACCATGGCTGTTTTTCGAGAGTCAAAGCTGGTGCTACTGACTGGTGCAGCCATGTGGGCTCGTCTCAGAATCAGCTACATGAGTATTTTGTCCTTGCTTTCCCAACAGGGATAGCAACGGGGACGCATGATTGAGATGGATTGGACTAAAAATTGTTATCCAGTTGCGGTGAGAAACCCCAATAAAACATGCATGACTTTCCATCATAAAAAAAATTGAAACAAAAAGAAATCTTACATCCCTCATTATCCTCATTGAACAACTACTAGTTCAGTTTTCTTCAAGTGATAGAACTGTTCTCTTCATACCGGTTTGTACAGAAGGTATGTGAGATATGTAAATTAAATTGTGAAGTGTGTTGAGAATGCTATGTCTGCACACACCTCAAAAGGATGGTAGGCGTGCCACAGGCATGCCTATTCTCCGTGCAATGTGCATGGAGTTCAGGCACAGGTATAACAAGGACCCTCTTTCTGCTGGATCCATGATTCAACAAATGAGGGGACCTCGTTCATCCATGTGAACTC
>SZWC01013354.1:1567-15972 GCA_023375785.1 Penium margaritaceum | reverse complement strand
CTGAAGGCACAGTTACACGACTCGTCTCACAAGCTTTCCAACGGTACCAAGCTTGTTCAAAATGGTTACACACAGACGAAGTAATAGCAAATACAAATCTACAGCTACTTATCTGTCTGTACTAGCTAGGAGCAGAAAAGTACAAGTGTTGACATAGTCCGGTCTCCTTGTGTCTACCAGTTCTTAGTCACAGGATCTTCCGGACGCCGCTCGATGATCTCCGATCATCGGCAGACCGAGGTTGGCGGATGCCCAGCGCCCTCGGTGCGATCCACGGAGGAGATCGTCCGGATCTGCGGTAGCTCCTCATGACCATCGATCTGGCTTAGGCATTTGTCTCACGATGATGGACTGACCGCACCTCTCGATTCAGCAACGGTGCCGATCAATCCAACTGCCCTCGCAGGATTCGTGATCACAGGTTCCATCTTTAGAAAGAGCAATATCTTCCGCGTGCCCCTGTTCCTTGCCACGTCAGCAGAATCAGAGTCGCGAGGAGCTCACGCTCGCACTCTTGCTTTGTCTGCTAGACCACACATCTTGTTGGTCCAAAACCTGCCCAAATATATCGCTTCCAGTAGGGTTGTTCATCAGATCTCCGGAGCTCCAATAGGATGAGTAGAGAGAGTAAGGCTGCGGATGGATGGATCAATGGGACGCCTAAAGAGGCCTACCCACAGCCATACCATGCCCCGCCATGTAGGATAGATAGGAGGGTCGACAGAGAGATGGGGATCTCTCTCTTGGCCCTCTTGTTTTTCCTTTTTGTTGTTGATGTTGTGCTGAGCCCAGTAGATCGTTGGATCGAGATAATCTGACGGCTGTCCTTTTTCCAACACGATAAAAATCATCTGGCATAAGAGTTTCTTAGAGGATGTTTCATATGTTCTAACACACTCTACGGAACTCGATTCACAGTCCGTTTGATTGAGATATGGATTTCCAAAGTTTGGAGATCATGGGTCGGGTTCAAGTGACGACCTGAGCACTTTGAGCTCAAAAGGCGGCAGGATTATGCCAGGACGGTTGAGAGCCGCCTTCAAGGAAGAAATGCAGCTGGAGGACCTCCAAGAGACTTCAAGGAAGGTGCAGACAATGATTGTTGGTCGTCCAAGTGGTGTGAGACATAATTCTCTTGTGTGACAAGGTGACTGCCGCTCATCCCGCTAGGCCAGGAGAGTTTGCTAGAGGGTAGAATTTGACAGAGTGTATCTCAGTGCTCCCTAGGCCAAATGAGGCATATAAGGGCTTGTTAGAAAGCTGTGAAAATTTACTTTCTCACTCAAGATTTGATTAAGATATTCTAGTTCCATGCAAACCTACATTCGCTTCTGTAATGTCTGTCCATGTAACCTGCAACTCCTTCTCAAAAACAGTTGGTCCTGCCTAGGCGGCTCTTAGTGAGCCTGATCACCTCCCTGAGGGCTGCCCCAGTTTCTATCAGTGGTATCAGAGCTACAACAAGGCTTTGTCTCATCCTCGAGGCATTCCTTGCACCCTGTTGTATGAGAGAGCCGTTTTTGGGCTGAACGTTGCACTACCATGACAATATTCGCTTCTGTGGTGGCCGGCGTCAACATCGCCAAGTTCGAAGGAAAGAACTTCTTCAACTGGAGCAGCAACATGAAGATGGTGCTGATGGAGAAGGGTCTCTGGAGCCAGGTGGATGAGAAGGAGAAGGAACCAGCAGAAAGCTCCCTCTCCCCTGTCGAGGCCCGTACCTACCACGAGAAGCGTGACTGCACCCTTGCAACCATCTACCTGCACCTCGCCAAACGGCAGCAACTCCTTGTCCGTGGCATCCTCACGCCAAAGGAGTTTTGGAAAAATCTTGATTCCACTGATGCTTCCAATTCAATCCTCATGAACATGCAGCTGCGTCGTCACTTTCACACTGTGAAGATGGATGAGTCCGGATCCATGATTGACTACATCAACATAGTGAAGTCTCTCTCTGACCAGCTTGCTGCAATTGAGGACCCTGTCAAGGAGCGTATGCTTATGCTAACCATCCTTTCTTTTCTTCCTAGCAGCTACACTCCTCTCATTATTGCCCTGGACCAGCGTGGCGACAAGCTCTCCCTCAATGATGTGGAGGAGAGCCTGCTGTTTGAGGAGGAGCGGCGCAACGGAGAAGAGGGCGGAAGCGGACTGGACATCGCTCTCATCACCAACTCTGGTCATGGGAGTGGTGCTGCACCAACCAGGGGCAATGACGGAGGAGGGAAGAAGAAGGAGAACTACCACTAATACAAGAAGCCGGGCCATTGGACGCGCGAATGCCGGAAGAAGAAGGCGGACCTTGCGGCTGGAGTGGGAGCGGGAAAGCATTCCGATGCTTCTGTGAACGCAGCAGGTTGGGAGAGAGGATTTGTGACCACCATCCGGGTCCTGCACGTCTCCGACAACACCGCCTTGTTCTGGATCATCGACTCGGGAGCCACGCGGCACATGACATGTCGCCGGGAGTGGTTCATCGTCTACACCACCATCGAGCCTCGTCGAGTGTACATGGGGGACAATCATGTACAAATGGCGGTTGGGGAGGGTGAGATTGTATTTTGTGCTTCCGTTGAGGGTAAGCACGTGGAAGGTCGTGTGAAGGGGGTGCTCCATGTTCCGGGACTGGCAGCTAACCTCCTCTCTGTCTCATCTCTCATCTACGAAGGCATGCAGGTTTGCTTTGAGAATGGTGGCTGCACCATCTCTGCCCGTGCAGGTCGTGTGCTTGCAAAAGTGAACAAGGAGGACAGTCTTTACCACCTCTACGTGGTGTCGGAGAAGGAAGCCGACTCAGCACTGGCGGTGAGAAAGGGAAGACACGAGCCGCCTGCTGGGACTCCCGTTGCTGACGCCGGCGACGCCACTCTGCCTGCCACTCCTGCGGGGTGAAAACCTGCTCCGGATCCGCCAGGCCGCCCAGAGTACGGCGCTCTGCAATCCACTCCGCACACTCCCGCGCCTCCGCTGCTGCCTCGGTGCTGGCACGCACAGGCCGCAACACGGGCGTCTGAGCCGAGGCCCCCACGTCGGGGCGTAGGCGCTGCTCTCCACGGATGGCAGCGGCCATGCACCAGCGCGGGTGACGGAAGCTCCAATGGCTCCGCAGAGCCTGGCGGCTGCGACCGACATAGGCGCAGCTGAACCAGGGGCACCTCCAGGGTGGACCCCGTGTCCCTGGGCCGCCCTGAGGGGTCGGAATGCGACTTGGCGGCATCGGAGGAGAGACTGCGCTGGCGCCCATCGCTGCATCCTGACCAGTGTAGGCATCATACCGCAGAGGAGGGGACCACGGCACCGAGGCAAGGGGCGCCATGTCAGGAGGAGCCGGGCAACCAGGAGAAGCGGCTCCTCCGCTGCTGACGATCACCGTCTGCTCCCCAGGCGCCGGAAGAGTGGGCGACGCGCCAATGGATCCAGCCGACAAGCTGTGCCGCGCAGAAGGCCGACGCCCGCGTCTACAGGCCTGCTTGGACCGGACGCGGCTCGGCCCGGACGTGGCCACCGCCGGCCGGGGCCGAGGAAGATTGTCTGCGGGCAACGCCTGGATACCTGCCTCCAGCACCAGCTCCACATCGGCCCGCTCCTCTTGCTCCAGCACCTCAGGAGCATCAAGGGGCGGTGACGGGCACCGCCGTCTGCGAGGGTCATCACCGTCATCCCTGCTGGCACTCGCTGCACCGTCAGTGCCTCCAGCAGGCGCAGAAGGTCGCCCACCACCCGCGGACCGTGTCTGCTGGACGCCACCCCCAGAAGCAGATGGGCGCGGGCCCGACGATTGGGACTGTTGGCTGCCTGCATGACCATGGCCCGCAGCACCGGGAGCTGAAACTGCCGCCTGCGGCTCCGTGCTCGCGAGGGGCTCGCCCACCGGGGGAAGCGCCACCGGCAAGTCCTGAGGCACCTCAAGTGCGCGGGCAGGGGCGACTACATCTGCTGCCTCCTTGACCACCTCCTGTCCTCGGTCGCCGCCGCCCCACACATCCGGAGGAGCAAGGTTGGGCGCCAGCCCGTGTGTATGTGCCGCTAGAGCGGAAACATGCGCCGCCAACCCCAGGACCTGGTGGTGAAGATGCGCAAGGGCACCGCGACACTGAACCTGCTCCTGCAACCCTTGGAACGCCTGGCCCTCGAGGAGAGCGTGCAGCCGGTGCACCGCCACTGCAACTTCATCGACGCGTGGGTCAAGGTCTGGCGAAGAGCCCGCGTGGGCGGCGAAGTCGCTGCGGAGGACAGACGCCTGAAGGTGAAGTTGGGCGAGCGCCTCCCAAATGGACGCATGCTGCTGGTGGAGGGTGGAGAGGTGCTGGCTGATGTGGGAGTCATAGCAGAGGAAGAGCCCGCGAAGCCGCTCCCGAGTGTCGGCCTGCAGTGCCGCGCACTCGCCCTCCATGTAGGCACGGAGGCGAGAGAGGAGGGCGTCGAGCTCTGCGGCGGAAACTGCCGCATGCTGGGGCTGCTGCTGCTGCGGCGGCTGCTGCTGCGGCTGCTGCTGCTGCTGCCGATATTGACGCTGCTACTGCTGGTGCTGTTGCTGCTGGGGCTCCTGGTGCTGTTGCTGCTGCAGTCATTGCGGCCCCTGCTGCTGCTATGGCTGCTGCTGCGGCTCCGGCCAGACGTGGTGCTGCTGTTGATGAGCCCGCAGGAGCTACTGGTGCTGTAGCTGCAGGTCCTCCAACTGCTGCTGCTGGCGAAGCTGCGACTACTTTAAGCACCTCAGACTGTGGAGCTGTCCCTCCTGGTGCCGCGGCTGCTGCCGCTGCATGCCCTCCTGCTGCTCCTGCATGTCCTGCGGCGGCGGGTGCTGCTGCGGGACGTCCAACTGCTGCTGCAATGAGATCTCCTACTACTGTTGCCGCCGGATCTCCGGCTGGTGCCGCTGTCCCTGAGCCCCAGCAAGGGCGCCACTGAAGTCCCCACCCGGATGCTGTGGTCCCACAGGCTGTAGCATGAGCGGCTGGAGACCCGAAGGCAAGCGGAGGCACAGCGCGGGTTGGACGGCGCACCCTCTCCACAGGCCCCTGCGCTTCACAGGGCGAGGGGGTAGCAGGGCGGCACCAAGGAGTCCAGCGCTCTGCTCCGCCGCTGGCACCTGCTTGCGCTTGCAGGAGCTGGCCGCATCGATGTCCGGTGGGAGGAGGCGGGGAGGCCTGTCCCCAGAAGGCCGCGGCGCAACGACCTCAAGGCAGAGAGTCGCCGCCCGCTTCTGAGCCCCCCAGAGTTCCGTTTCAGAAGAATGCAAGCATGAGGATAGCAATATCAGAAGTAGGTAGAAGCGTCAGAACATGCAAGAGTACGTTAGCAGAGTGACGTAAGCAAGAGCGGTCCCGAGGAGTTAGTCACAGAGGTTGATACAAGCCTGTCGGAAATAAAGAAGAGAAACCAGTGCAAAGGCCGGAGCACATCCGAGCACTCACTATAAAAGAACCGAATGTATCTCAACGGATACGCACAACCGAGAACCGTGCGCCGACACTATCACGTCCTCAAGTCTCGGAGTACCTCGACAAACTGCGCTCCGGCGAAACCTTCGCAACACGTCTCTCGAAGAACACAGACTGGCGCTTCCATCTCGCAGGGGTCCTAGCGAAGCCCAAGCATCACTACTTTAAGGTAGCTTAGTCCAATGTACTCTTGCTTCCGCTATTCTATCAATCAATCATTTCCTTCCATCACTTTCGCAACTGCCATCGCTTCCATCCTCGGTCAACTGCCTGTCTCGCATCGCTCAGCTCCGGAACTTGTTACTGCCAACCCGCTCAGCTCATAACTTGCGTCAAGCCGCGCCACGAGCCTTCCCGTGTCGCCCTTTCCCTTCCGCAAATTCCTGACATGGTATCAGAGCGCTAGGCTCACAGCCCTGGCTAACAGGCCACCATGATTCCAGTAATCATCCTCACAGTCGCAACTGTAGTTGTTTGCCTCCTTACATCTCGCACCGCGCCAGATCATGACCACACGGACGGCGGTTCATCACCCGAGCCCTCCATCCTCGATGTCGCACAAGTCTCCGTTCAAGACGGAGAACCTCCTCCGCTAACTCTTCTCGCAACTTCTGACTCCCTCTATATTGAACAAGTACTCGACTCAGGGTGTGCTATCCATGCTCTCAAAGATGCTGACATCACCACACCACTAGCAACACCAGTAACCATCACTGGTGCTACCAAGGGAATGACGTCACTCTGCCGCTACTCCGCTACTCTCATATCTCCGGCAGCACCAAGTGGACAAATCCGAGGCTACCATACTCCTGATCTGCGACACAACCTCCTCTCCGTCCATCAACTCCAAAAGGAAGGTGTAAATATCTTCTTTCCCACCTATGGTTCAGAAGCCCAACTGACAACAGTGGGCAACAAACCATTAGCAACCTTCACAGTTCGCAACAACCTCTATCGACTGCAAATTCCTCGCACAACAGCAATCTTTGCTATTGAAACTGACGCTCAACCCACCACCTGTGACTGCCGCAGTCTCTCACATCCTCTACTCCTACAGCATCATCGCCTTGGTCACCCGAATTTCAATGCACTTCTCCGTCTTCAGGCCAAAAATATGGTCAAAGGCTTGCCACCGCTCTCCCCACTAACTCGCCTTGCAGGACCACCTTGCACTGCTTGCAGTCTTGGAAAACTGAAAGCATCCCCTCACCCTCCTCGAGCCGCTCGAGCAGCAAGACCCCTCGACATCCTCCACATGGACCTTGTAGGACCAATTCGTCCCACCTCCCTTCAAGGATATGAGTACTTCCTCACCATCGTGGACGACCATTCTCGCTTCGGCGCCACAATTCCTCTCAAATCTAAGGCCGATGCCAAGCCTGCTTTCATCAAGTGGTCAAAATATCAGATGAGCCGCCTCAACCGGTCCATTGGGAAAATCTGGACAGACAGAGGTGGTGAATTCCTATCTCATGAACTCCGTGAATTCCTGGCAGAACGCGGAATTGGGCATGAAATGAGTGTCCCAAAAGTACCCGAGCAGAATGGAGTGGCAGAAAGACGGAATGGTGTCCTGGTCGCTCTCACGCGCACTCTACTTGTGCATGCTGGAGCTCCGGAAACCTTCTGGACCTATGCACTCCGCTATGCCACCAGGGTTCACAACTACTATCCGGCCAAGCATCTTCCCGACATCACTCCAGCGGAACTCTGGCTGGGGTACAAGCCAGATGTCTCCAAACTTCGAGTCTGGGGTTCTACAGCCTACGTCCTACTCAATAAAACTGACAGAGCTCACGCACATCTCTCCAAAGTCGGTCCACGAGCCTCGCGTCGCATGTTTGTGGGATTCGCTCTCAACTCCCCTGGATACTTATTCTACGAGCCTGACCTCCAACGAGAAACCTGCAGCACAGATGTCCACTTTGATGAAATCACTCCTTTTTTCCGACAATCAGCTCCAGTCTCCACCACTCCTCTCACCTGGACACTCTTCCCAGAACAGGCCGCAGTGGCCACAACGCCAGCCGTCTTACCTTCAGCAGTAGCTCCCGCCACACCAGTAACTCCTCCAACAGCGTCCAATCCACCAACTCTCTCTCCTACACACACTCCCACACAACCACGACCAGCAGTACTACCACCTCTCACTCCTCTCACTCCTGACGATGATTTTGAAACCATCTCAGAACACCTGCCAACATTTGGACGACCACTTCCTTCAGCAGAAGCAGTCCCTCCCCCAACAATAGCAGCAGACACAGGGGCCACAGCATGTGGGACACCAGTCCCGAAAGTGACATCCGCAGCAGAACCGGTGCTTCGACGGTCTACCAGAAACAAAACCGCAGCCTCCCTCATCACCCTGACCGACACAGATGGGGACCTTAACATCCAGGAAGATCGACAGGTAGAGATTCTTCGAACCTCCTTCCTGCCCTCCTGGATTGCAGCTGGAGATGGCCTCAACTCTCTTCGACGACCAACTCCTCCAATGAATCCACAACGACGGCGGTATCCTTGACTTCCCCTACTCAGCACCACCATTACCACAGCTCCCATCGTCACCCCCAGCACGTACACAGAAGCTGTAAACAGACCACAAGCAGACCAATGGCGAGCCGCCATTGCCAACGAATTGGCCTCCTTCAAAGCTACCTCGACCTACACTGACGTACCACGACCAGCCCACACCAATGTGGTCACAGGGAAATGGGTCTTCCGCGTTAAGACTCATTTGGGGAAGCCACCAGAATTCAAAGCCCGCTATGTGGCAAAAGGGGTTCTCACAGCGATATGGCGTGGACTTCTTTGACACTTTTTCACCAACTGCCAAACTGACCACTCTACGAGCTCTACTGCACATTACAGCTACTAAAGACATGGAGCTGCATGCCATGGACGTGTCCACGGCCTTTCTCCAAGGAGACCTGAACGAAACCATCTACCTGGCGTGTCCGGAAGGCTACACACCAGATCAACCTAACACTGTTTGGAAGCTACATCGCCCAGTCTATGGGCTCAAACAGTCTCCTCGAGAATGGCATACCAAACTCCGAACAACTCTCCTTGACCTGGGATTCACAGTTTCCACTGCCGATCCCAGTCTGTTCCTACGCTCCCGACCAGATGAGCAAACCTACATCCTGGTCTACGTGGACGATCTTGCCCTCGCCTCCAACAATCCCAGTGCTCTCCAGGATCTAAAGCAAGCACTTCTAGGACGTTTCACCATGAAAGATCTTGGAGAACTGACCCATTATCTGGGAATCGACATCAAAAGGGACAGGGAAAAGCGACTCATCACTCTGTCCCAAGCACCCTACATTGCCTCACTTCTGAAGCACTTCGGACTTGAGAATAGCAATGGAGCTCCAGCCCCCATGACAGTGGACCACAAGCTCACCTCACCAGCATACACAGTCTCATCGCCTTCCCCAGAACCTTACGCTGAGCTGGTGGGATCACTCATGTATGCCATGGTCTGCACTCGTCCTGACCTTGCCTTTCCCCTTAGCGTTCTGTCACAATACGTTGGAGAAGGAAATCACAGTGACCAACACTGGAAAGCAGCAAAACGAGTTCTGAGGTACCTAGGAGAGACCGCCTCCTTCTATCTTGAACTGGGAGGAACTCAGCCAATAACACTGGAAGGATACAGCGACTCTTCCTGGGCAGATGATCAAGCCAACCGAAAATCGTCACAGGGTTACGGCTTTCACCTTGGCTCTGGACTGATCAGCTGGCGAAGCACCAGGTCCTCTTCTGTTTCACTCTCATCCTGTGAAGCTGACCTGTATGCAGGTACCATGGCTGCCCAAGAAGCCATCTGGCTGAAACATCTCCTACAAGATCTGGGGTACCCGCAGCCACTCCCAGTCCTATGGTGTGACAATCGAAGCACCATTGCTCTCACAGAGAATCCAGTCTACCATGGACGAACCAAACACATGGAGCTGCGCTACTTCTTCATCAGGGAAAAAGTGCAAGCAAGAGAACTCTTGGTTCAACATGTAGTCTCGAAAGCCAACAGGGCTGACATTTTCACAAAGGCCCTAGACCAGGCCCAACATGCAACCCTAGTATATCTTCTGGGTCTTAGGACCAGAGACACCTGAAGCTTCCATGCTGGTTTCCCTTCACGGGGGGTGTCGGAAATAAAGAAGAGAAACCAGTGCAAAGGCCGGAGCACATCCGAGCACTCACTATAAAAGAACCGAACGTATCTCAACGGATACGCACAACCAAGAACCGTGCGCTGACACTATCACGTCCTCAAGTCTCGGAGCACCTCGACAAACTGCGCTCCGGGAAACCTTCGCAACACGTCTCTCGAAGAACACGGACTGGCGCTTCCATCTCGCAGGGGTCCTAGCAAAGCCCAAGCATCACTACTTTAAGGTAGCTTAGTCCAATGTACTCTTGCTCCCGCTATTCTATCAATCAATCATTTCCTTCCATCACTTTCGCAACTGCCATCGCTTCCATCCTCGGTCAACTGCCTGTCTCGCATCGCTCAGCTCCGGAACTTGTTACTGCCAACCCACTCAGCTCATAACTTGCGTCAAGCCGCGCCACGAGCCTTCCCGTGTCGCCCTTTCCCTTCCGCAAATTCCTGACAAAGCCAACACGTTGGAAGGTCGAGGTAGGCGGGCTGTTGAGAGAAGTGCGAGTGAGATGAGTGATGGCAGACTGAGCAAGAGCTTGAGCGAAGGAGCGGGAGTGACGGAGCGAAGAGCTGAGAGAGGCTGGCGAAGGCAAGAAATGTAGGGTGCGAGCAGAGCGAAGACACAGCGGCGAAGCCGCGGAACCAAGGGGGAACAGGAGGAGAAGAACTGTTCTGGTTAACTCGAGGGAATGAACATCCTCGGTATAAATGGACAGAACAGGACAAAAAAGCAAGGCAACAGCTTCTTTCCGCTAGCTGGACGCAGGTGCCAGATGTCACATTATTAGGGGATCACTTGACACATCGAACTCAACGGTCAGTCTGACCGAGAGCTGTTAGGTCAAGGTGGTTCGGTGTCGGACCTGAACCCTTATTGAGAAAGTAGGGATAACTCTTGTTGGAGTCTTTGATTTCCAACACACCCCCTGAGTCCGACAAGAGTTAATAGTAGTACCTCTCCCAATCTCTAGGAAGTTGACCATTGCAGTGTTCAAGGAGACCTTTCCACATGGCATGCAGGTCATTGGGATGAGCTGCCACAAGCTGGTGGAGGTCTCTATCCATGAAGTGCTGCAGCCAAGTTCTGAGACCATAGTTAAGGCTGTCCTGTCTTCTGTTCATCTCACCTGGAGAGCAACGTCTGCCGAGATATTTAGGTCTGCCAAGGAGAGCATTTGTAGTTGCAAACCCACCAATGAGCTCTGGGTAGAGCAGGGTGTAGATTTGTGTCTGCCACTCCTTGATGTTGCTTTTTTGTTTGTAGATGATTTTGGCAGCTTGTCCTTGTTGAACTGTTGAGGGAGCAGGAGAGGGTGCTGGAGAGTCCTCTGCCACTGGCTCCTCTACCTCTTCTTCATCTTCTGGTTCCACCGGATCAATCTTGAGGTAGGGTCGAGAGTTAAGTGTGATGGGCAGAGGTAGAACATCGGGATTGTCTCGGCAGGAGAGGGTGACCCACCGCCGCTTCCATGCTTCTCGCTGCAGACTGAACCAGAGTTCTGGTCCAGTTCGGGCAGTTGTGTGTAAGTCATGGAAGGACATATCCACGAGATTGAAGAGATGTCCCCAGATCAGGAGGAAGGTTGCATGATAAAGGTGTGGAGGATGCTGAGGAGTGCGTTGATGCTCGTAGGCCCCGAGAAGAAAATTAGAAACACGGTATTCATGGATGAAGGTGGTGCTGGTCACAGTCAGCACAGCATGTGACCAACTGTAGATGTTGCTTCCGTCTTCCTCAAGGGTGGGGCAGCTGTGCCAAGGATTGGCCATGTTGACAGTGGTAGAAGGGTAGGAGGCTGATGCTGACGGAACTGACACTTGCGAGGTGCAGGAGTGAAAACTTTGTGCTCTGTAGGAGGTTGCAGTAAGATCACGGGTTGTTGTGAGGCTGGCAATGCGATTGAAACCGGAGGCACGGCTGATGGTGGAGTGGGCTCAGGGATGAAACCTCGTGCGTTGCGAAAGTTTCGGCTTTGGGTGCAGGTCGTCACGGAACGGGTGATGTGACCGGGTAGATCCTTATGCCGAGCGAAGAGCGATGTTGAGGACGGAAGAAGGAGTGGAGGAATGATTGATGATTGAGTGGGCGCAGGGGTGAAACCACGTGCGCTTACGAGTTTTCGACGTGGGCGCAGGTCGTCGCGACTCGAGCGATGCGACCGGGCGGATCCTTGTGCCAAGTAGGAGATGATTGCTTAAAAGCAGAGAAACATTTGATGATTGAGTGGGCGCAGGGGTGAAACCACGTGCGCTTACGAGTTTTCGACGTGGGCGCAGGTCGTCGCGACTCGAGCGATGCGACCGGGCGGATCCTTGTGCCAAGTAGGAGATGATTGCTTAAAAGCAGAGAAAAGTTTGATGATTGAGTGGGCGCAGGGGCGAAACCACGTGCGCTGCTGAATTAGGGGAGTAGGATGTGGCAAGGGGAGGGTATGTGCCGACGCGCCGCGAGAAATCTGCTTGCCGACGTGGGTGCAGGCTGCTGCGAGGCGGGCAGCGAGCTCGTGCAGATCCTTGTGCTGGCCACAGATGCTGATAATGATTGCTGACGAAGAAAGCGGAGGCTGATGATGACGGAGTGGGCGCAGGGGCGAGCCACGTGCGCTGAAGGAAGTTTCGGCGTGGGCGCAGGTCGTCGCGGAACGGGCGATGCGACCGGGCGGATCCTTGTGCCGAGCAGAAAGCGATGCGGAAGCAGAGGAATGAGGAAACAATTGGATGAGTGGGCGCAGGGGCGGAACCACGTGTGCTGCGAGATGATGCTGATGAAGAGGAGTGATGAGGAGATGGCGCGGATGATGCGGATGACGGAGAGGCGGGAGGATAGCAGACGAAGGTGAGTCGGGGTAGGTGGCTGATGAGTTTGAGGAGACTAAGGCGAGGAGGACAAGGAGGACTGATGGCAGCAGATGAGAATGGCACGAAGAATGAAGGTGGATGATGATGTTTGGAGGAAGAAGATGGAGAGCGAGGGAAGCAGAGTACGGCGGGATGAGAGGCGGTGAGGCAGAGGGAGAAGTGGGACAACCACTTCCTCTGCTTTCAGGAGAGTGACGGCTTGTTCCCCAGTTGGCCCTTCGGCGGGCAGGAAGACTGGTGGTGTCCGAGATCCTGGCAGCTGGAGGAAGTTGATTGTAACAGAGGGAGTCAGGCAGCGGGCAGAGGCACTGGCCCGTTTATGTCAGGAGAGTGACGGCTTGTTCCCCAGTTGGCTCGGAATGGGAGCAGGAAGACTGGTGGTGTCCGATATCCTGACGGCGGAAGTTTGGCTGCTACTGCTGACGAAGTGAGAGGGCGATGCGAGGAGGCGGCTCGAGATGATGGTCGCAAGTGGGCTGAGGATGACGAGTTGGAAGTAGCAGATGAGGAGGATGAGGGAAGGAGAGAAGGACGAAGGTGCTTGCAGAGGCTGAGGAGATGAGGGACAAAGTGAATGGCAGATAGGAAACTTCCAGGTAATTGATGGCTGGCGGCGGCTCGGGAACGTCTTGCGGCTGTTGTGGACGATAAGTCACCAGGAGTTGGCCACGGGCGCGGAAATGGGCGCAGGGCTTTCTTAGGATGACGTAGCGTTTCTTCAACGTGGGAACTTCTCCAAGCGGTGCTGCTGATGTCAGTTGCTGACGAAGCGAAGAGACACGAGGCGATGGTAGCGGCGGCAGAGGAATGCAGATAAAAGCAATGAGGGAAGGATGGCGGCAGAGTGGTGACGGGACTACGGGGCACCAGGTGATGTCGCCTGATGCTCTAATACCATGTCAGAAGAATGCAAGCATGAGGATAGCAATAGCAGAAGCAGGTAGAAGCGTCGGAACATGCAAGAGTACGTTAGCAGAGTGACATAAGCAAGAGCGGTCCCGAGGAGTTAGTCACAGAGGTTGATACAGGCCAAGACGTCGGAAGGTCGAGGTAGGCGGGCTGTTGAGAGAAGTGCGAGTGAGATGAGTGATGGCAGACTGAGCAAGAGCTTGAGCGAAGGAGCGGGAGTGACGGAGCGAAGAGCTGAGAGAGGCTGGCGAAGGCAAGAAATGCACGGTGCGAGCAGAGCGAAGACACGGCGGCGAAGCCGCGGAACCAAGGGGGAACAGGAGGAGAAGAACTGTTCTGGTTAACTCGAGGGAATGAACATCCTCGGTATAAATGGACAGAACAGGACAAAAGAGCAAGGCAACGGCTTCTTTCCGCTAGCCGGACGCGGGTGACAGATGTCACATTATTAGGGGATCACTTGACACATCAAACTTAACGGTCGGTCTGACCGAGAGCCGTCAGGTCAAGGTGGTTCGGTGTTGGACCTGAACCCTTATTGAGAAAGTAGGGATAACTCTTGTCAGAGTCTTTGATTTCCAACATCCTACTGCACGGAGGCGAGCCGTTGGCTCATCATCGCCCTCCGCCTCGGTTACTGTGATCTCCCTGATGCGGACAGAGGGGGCGTGGAGAAGGTCAGCTGCGCAATGCAGAACGTCGCCTGGGCGCCGCCGGGCGAAAGGCGGGCGGCCCTGCGCATCCCAAGGCAAGGCGGCCCGCGCACAGCCCCGACATGCCAGCTGCACGCGCCACGGGCGCAGCGGGAAAAGAGGGCCAGGGGCCAAATGCGCACAGAGGGGCCATGCCAGGAAGACTAGAGGCGTAGGGGGGCCGCGAGAAGCGCCATGGGAGGGGCGGGGGAAGCGTCGGGAAGGCGGGAAGTCGGGAAGTCGCCGCCGCGACAGGCACCACGGTTGCTGATGTTGAAGCTGCTGGGAGACGGGGTGATGGCGATGGGGGAGCGGAGAAAGCAGGGGGGGAAG
>SZWC01013353.1:61948-73944 GCA_023375785.1 Penium margaritaceum | reverse complement strand
CAGTAGTAGCACGGTGTGGCTACCATGCACAATGACCGACCAAAGTAGGCATATGTATTGCCGTTGACCAAAGAAATCCGCTGTGTGTGGTCAACGTAGACAACTCATAATACGAGTCACAAATGGTCAGAGGTGGAAACAATGGTTTGGGAACACCAAGTATAACATAGCAAGCACAAGGGGCTTCAATCCGTCGTGGCATAGGGTGGAGACCATGCACGATGACCAACCAAAGTAGGCATATGTCACTGACTATGACCAAATCATGTCACGAAGTGTGGTAAACGTTGACAACCCACAACACGAGTCACAAATGGTCAGGGTGGAAGGTAATGGTTTTTGAATACTAGTTATCTACTAGCAAGTACAAATACCTTCAATCTGTAGTGGCACAATATGGCTTCAATGCACAGTGACCATTCAAAGTATGCATATGTCACTGACCATGACGAAAGAATTTCACTTCATGTGGTCAACGTTGAGAACGCATAACACAAGTCAAAAATGGTCAAAGGGGAAAACAATGGGTTGGGAACACTAGTTATCAACTAGGAAGTACAAAGACCTTCAACAAGCAGTGGCACGGTATGGCTAGTTAGCACAGTGACCAACCAAAGGATGCATACGTCACTGACTACGACCGAATAAGTCCACTATGTGTGGTCAACATTGAAAACTCATAACACGAGTCACAAATGGTCAGAGGGAGAGAAAATGTTATGGGAAGCCTACGTATCGACTAGAAAGGACAACTAACTTCAATACGTAGTAGCACGGTGTGGCTAATATGCACACCAAACATGCAAACTAGGCATATGTCACTGGTCATGACCAGAGAATTTCAATATGGGTGGTCAACGTTGACCAACCATAACACGATTCACAAACCGTCAGGATAGGAAACAATGCTATGGGAATATCGGTTCTCAACTACCAAGCACAACGACCTTCAGTCAGTAGTAGCACGGAGTGGCTACCATGCAAAATGACCGACCAAAGTAGGCATATGTACTGCCTTTGACCAGAGAAATCCGCTGTGTGTGGTCAACGTTGACAACTCATAATACGAGTCACAAATGGTCAGAGGGGGAAACAATGGTTTGGGAATACTTGGGATCGACTAGCAAGTACAAAGACCTTTGATAAGTGGTGGCACGGTACGGCTACCATGCACAATGACCAACCAAAATATTATTGTGTCATTGAATATCATAAAAAGAGTTTCACTGTGTCTTGTCAACTTTCCTTCTAACGGCTGGTCAATCGCAACAATCGTTGATAGGTTATTCAAGCTCGAAGTTGCAAAATCCCAAACACAGTTTGCGTCAATTGTTTATGAATAAACTGAATTTGTTATCATTCATACCATTGAAAACTACCCTATAATACTATACCCCCTTATTTTATGCCCTTTACCCATAGGAACCCTTATAATGTCATGTGGACGTCATATGAACACCATGTGAGTTGGCTTAGTGCTTATAGAGTTAGATTCTGGAGCGATAGGTCCTGGGTTTGAATCCTCGTACGCGCAATATAGAATAGGCTCGCGACCTGGGGGGGGGGGGCGGCCGTGTTGTGATACCTCAACTCTAACTTCGAGCCTAAGCCGTGGGGGGATAGGGGGGGTGTCATAATGCGGTCGCAAATCTGTCCTCCAGGTTGTCCACGGAACATCCCTCTAGGGGGGTGGGAGGGAGTATTCCTGTGAAGACACGAACGCGTAACAAATTAACAAGAACCGACCTGGTGTCAAAGGGAGAAACCTTTTGCTATTTATTGACTAGCAAGTGCAAATACTTTTAACAAGTAGTGGAGCGGTGTGGCTGCCATGTACAATGACCAACCAGATTAGGCATGTGCCACTTACCATGACCAAATAACTTTACTATGTGTAGTTAACGTTGACAACCCATACTATGGGTCACAAATTGTCCGAGGGGAAAACAATGGGTTGGGAACGCCAAGTATCACATAGCAAGCACAAGGGGCTACAATACGTCGTGGCACGGTGTGGAGACCATGCACGATGACCAACCAAAGTAGGCATACGTCACTAACCATGACCAAATAATATCACTAAGTGTGGTAAACTTTGACAACACACAACACGAGTCACAAATGGTCAGGGTGGAAGGTAGTGGTTTGTGAATACTAGTTATCTACTAGCAAGTACAAATACCTTCAATATGTAGTGGCACAATGTGGCTTCAATGCACAGTGACCAACCAAAGCATGCATATGTGACTAACCATGACGAACAAATTTCACTTCATGTGGTCAACGTTGAAAACGCATAACACGAGTCACAAATGGTCAGAGGGGAAAACAATGGGTTGGGAACACTAGTTATCAACTAGGAAGTACAAAGACCTTCAACAAGCAGTGGCACGGTATCGCTAGCGTGCACAGTGACCAATCAAAGGATGCATACGTCACTGACTACGACCGAATAAGTCCACTATGTGTGGTCAACATTGACAACTCATAACACGAGTCACAAATGGTCAGAGGGAGAGACAATGGTTTGGGAAGCCAATGTATTGACTAGAAAGAACAAATAACTTCAATACGTAGTGGCACGGTGTGGCTAATATGCACACCAAACAACCAAACTAGGCATATGTCACTGATCATGACCATAGAGTTTCAATATGGGTGGTCAACGTTGACCAACCATAATACGAGTCACAGACAGTCAAGACTGGTAACAATGCTATGGGAATATCGGTTCTCAACTACCAAGTACAACGACCTTCAGTCAGTAGTAGCACGGTGTGCCTACCATGCACAATGACCGACCAAAGTAGGCATATGTACTGCCTTTGACCAAAGAAATCCGCTGTGTGTGGTCAACGTTGACAACTCATAATACGAGTCACAAATGGTCAGAGGGGGAAACAATGGTTTGGGAACATCAAGTATCACATAGCAAGCACAAGGGACTTCAATACGTTGTGGCACAGTGTGGAGACCATGGACGATGACCAACCAAAGTAGGCATATGTCACTGACCATGACCAAATAATGTCACTAAGTGTGGTAAACTTTGACAACTCACAACACGAGTCACAAATGGTCAGGGTGGAAGGTAATGGTTTGTGAATACTAGTTATCTACTAGCAAGTACAAATACCTTCAATCTGTAGTGGCACAATGTGGCTTCAATGCACAGTGACCAACCAAAGTATGCATATGTCACATACCATGACGAAAGAATTTCACTTCATGTGGTCAACGTTGAAAACCCATAACACGAGTCACAAATGGACATAGGGGAAAACAATGGGTTGGGAACACTAGTTATCAACGAGGAAGTACAAAGACCTTCAACAAGTAGTGGCACGGTATGGCTAGCGTGCACAGTGACCAACCAAAGGATGCATATGTCACTCACTACGACCGAATATGTCCACTATGTATGGTCAACATTGACAACTCATAACACGAGTCACAAATGGTCAGAGGGAGAGAAAATCGTTTAAGAAGCCAATGTATTGACTAGAAAGGACAAATAACTTCAATACGTAGTATTACGGTGTGGCTAATATGCACACCAAAGAACCAAACCAGGCATATGTCACTGATCATGACCAGAGAATTTCAATATGGGTGGTCAACGTTGACCAACCAGAACATGAGTCACAAACAGTCAGGACAGGAAACAATGCTATGGGAATATCGGTTCTCAGCTACCAAGTACAACGACCTTCAGTCAGTAGTAGCACGGTGTGGCTACCATGCACAATGACCGACCAAAGTTGGCATATGTACTGCCTTTGACCAAAGAAATCCGCTATGTGTGGTCAACGTTGACAACTCATAATACGAGTCACAAATGGTCAGAGGGGGAAACAATGGTTTGGGAATACCAAGTATCACATAGCAAGCACAAGGGGCTTCAATACGTTGTGGCACAGTGTGGAGACCATGCACGATGACAAACCAAAGTAGGCATATGTCACTGACCATGACCGAATAATGTCACTAAGTGTGGTAAACTTTGACAACTCACAACACGAGTCACAAATGGTCAGGGTGGAAGGTAAAGGTTTGTGAATACTAGTTATCTACTAGCAAGTACAAATACCTTCAATATGTAGTGGCACAATGTGGCTTCAATGCACAGTGACCAACAAAAGTATGCATATGTCACTGACCATGACGAAAGAATTTCACTTCATGTGGTCAACGTTGGAAACGCATAACATGAGTCACAAATGGTCAGAGGGGAAAACAATGGGTTGGGAACACTAGTTATCAACTAGGAAGTACAAAGACCTTCAACAAGCAGTGGCACGGTATGGCTAGCGTGCACAGTGACCAACCAAAGGATGCATACGTCACTGACTATGACCGAATAAGTCCACTATGTGTGGTCAACGTCGACAACTCATAACACGAGTCACAAATGGTCAGAGGGAGAGACAATGGTTTGGAAAGCCAATGTATTGACTAGAAAGGACAAATTACTTCAATACGTAGTGGCACGGTGTGGCTAATATGCACACCAAACAACCAAACTAGGCATATGGCACTGATCATGACCAGAGAATTTCAATATGGGTGGTCAACGTTGACCAACCGTAACATGAGTCACAAACAGTCAAGAGAGGAAACAATGTTATGAGAATATCGGTTCTCAACTACCAAGTACAACGACCTTCAGTCAGTAGTAGCACGGTGTGGCTACCATGCACAATGACCGACCAAAATAGGCATATGTGCTGCCTTTGATCAAAGAAATCCGCTGTGTGTGGTCCACGTTGACAACTCATCATACGAGTCACAAATGGTCAGAGGGGGAAACAATGGTTTGGGAACACCAAGTATCACATAGCAAGCACAAGGGGCTTCAATACGTTGTGGCATAGTGTGGAGACCATGCACGATGACCAACCAAAGTAGGCATACATCACTGACCATGACCAAATAATGTCACTAAGTGTGGTAAACTTTGACAACTCACAACACGAGTCACAAATGGTCAGGGTTGAAGGTAATGGTTTTTTAATACTAGTTATCTACTAGCAAGTACAAATACCTTCAATCTGTAGTGGCACAATGTGGCTTCAATGCACAGTGACCAACCAAAGTATGCATATGTCACTGACCATGACGAAAGAATTTCACTTCATGTGGTCAACGTTGAAAACGCATCACACGAGTCACAAATGGTCAGAGGGGAAAACAATGGGTTGGGAAGACTAGTTATCAACTAGGAAGTACAAAGACCTTCAACAAGCAGTGGCACGGTATGGCTAATTTACACAGTGACCAACCAAAGGATGCATACGTCACTGACTACGACCGAATAAGTCCACTATGTGTGGTCAACATTGAAAACTCATAACACGAGTCACAAATGGTTAGAGGGAGAGAAAATGTTCTGGGAAGCCTATGTATCGACTAGAAAGGACAACTAACTTCAATACGTAGTGGCATGGTGTGGCTAATATGCACAACAAACATCCAAACTAGGCATATGTCACTGATCATGACCAGAGAATTTCAATATGGGTGGTCAACGTTGACCAACCATAACACGAGTCACAAACGGTCAGGATAGGAAACAATGCTATGGGAATATCGGTTCTCAACTACCAAGTACAACGACCTTCATTCAGTAGTAGCACGGTGTGGCTACCATGCACAATGACCGACCAAAGTAGGCATATGTACTGCCTTTGACCAGAGAAATCCGGTGTGTGTGGTCAACGTTGACAACTCATAATACGAGTCACAAATGGTCAGAGGGGGAAACAATGGTTTGGGAATACTTGGGATTGACTAGCAAGTACAATGACCTTTGATAAGTGGTGGCACGGTATGGCTACCATGCACAATGACCAACCAAAATATTCTTGTGTCATTGAATATCATAAAAAGAGTTTCACTGTGTCTTAACAACTTTCCTTCTCACGGCTGGTCAATCGCAACAATCGTTGATAGGTTATTCAAGCTCAAAGTTGCAAAATTCAAAACTTAGTCTGCGTCAATTGTTTATGAATAAACTGAATTTGTTATCATTCATACCATTGAAAACTACCCTATAATATTACACCCCCTTATTTTATGCCATTTACCCATAGGAACCCTTATAATGTCATGTGGACATCATATGAACACCATGTGAGTTGGCTTAGTGCTTATAGAGTTAGATTCTGGAGCGATAGGTCCTGGGTTTAAATCCTCGTACGCGCAATATAGAATAGGCTCGCAACCTGGGGGGGAGGCGTGTTGTGATACCTCAACACTACCTTCGAGCCTAAGCCGTGGGGGGGGGGGGGGGGGGGGGGGGGTGTCATAATGCGGTTGCAAATCTGTCCTCCAGGTCGTCCACGGAACATCCCTCTAGGGGGGTGGGAGGGAGTATTCCAGTGAAGGCACCTACGCGTAACAAATAAACAAAAACCGACCTGGTGTCAAAGGGATGAACCTTTTGATATTTATTGACTAGCAAGTGCAAATACTTTCAACAAGTAGTGGAGCGGTGTGGCTACCATGTACAATGACCAACCAGATTAGGCATGTGCCACTTACCATGACCAAATAACTTTACTATGTGTAGTCAGCGTTGCCAACCCATACTATGGGTCACAAATTTTCCGAGGGGGGAACAATGGGTTGGGAACACCAAGTATCACATAGCAAGCACAAGGGGCTACAATACGTTGTGGCACGGTGTGGAGACCATGCACGATGACCAACCAAAGTAGGCATATATCACTGACCATGACCAAATAATATCACTAAGTGTGGAAAACTTTGACAACACACAACACGAGTCATAAATGGTCAGGGTGGAAGGTAATGGTTTGTGAATACTAGTTATCTACTAGCAAGTACAAATACCTTCAATATGTAGTGGCACAATGTGGCTTCAATGCACAGTGACCAACCAAAGTATGCATATGTCACTAACCATGACGAACAAATTTCACTTCATGTGGTCAACGTTGAAAACGCATAACACGAGTCACAAATGGTCAGAGGGAAAACAATGGATTGGGAAGCCTATGTATTGGATAGAAAGGACAAAGAACTTCAATACGTAGTGGCACGGTGTGGCTAATATGCACACCAAACAATCAAATTATGAATATGTCACTGATCATGACCAGAGAATTTCAATATGGGTGGTCAACGTTGACCAACCATAACACGAGTCACAAACGGTCAGGAGAGGAAACAATGCTATGGGAATATCGGTTCTCAACTACCAAGTACAACGACATTCAGTCAGTAGTAGCACGGTGTGGCTACCATGCACAATGATCGACCAAAGTAGGCATATGTCACTGACCATGACGAAAGAATTTCACTTCATGTGGTCAACGTTGAAAACGCATAAGACGAGTCACAAATGGTCAGAGGGGAAAACAATGGGTTGGGAACACCAAGTATCACATAGCAAGCACAAGGGGCTTCAATACGTTGTGGCACAGTGTGGAGACCATGCACGATGACCAACCAACGTAGGCATATGTCACTGACCATGACGAAAGAATTTCACTTCATGTGGTCAACGTTGAAAACGCATAACACGAGTCACAAACGGTCAGGAGAGGAAACAATACTATGGGAATATCGGTTCTCAACTACCAAGTACAACGACATTCAGTCAGTAGTAGCACGGTGTGGCTACCATGCACAATGATCGACCAAAGTAGGCATATGTACTGCCTTTGACCAAAGAAATCCGCTGTGTGTGGTCAACGTTGACAACTCATAATACGAGTCACAAATGGTCAGAGGGGGAAACAATGATTTGTGAACACCAAGTACCACATAGCAAGCACAAGGGGCTTCAATACGTTGTGGCACAGTGTGGAGACCATGCACGATGACCAACCAAAGTAGGCATATGTCACTGACCATGACCAAATAATGTCACTAAGTGTGGTAAACTTTGACAACTCACAACACGAGTCACAAATGGTCAGGGTGGAAGGTAAAGGTTTGTGAATACTAGTTATCAATTAGCAAGTACAAATACCTTCAATCTGTAGTGGCACAATGTGGCTTCAATGCACAGTGACCAACTAAAGTATGCATATGTCACTGACCATGACAAAAGAATTTTGTCAATACATTGGCTTCCCAAACCAAGTACAACGACATTCAGTCAGTAGTAGCACGGTGTGGCTACCATGCACAATGACCGACCAAAGTAGGCACGTTGACCAAAGTGGTCCACGTTGATAGCTCATCATACGAGTCACAAATGGTCAGAGGGGGAAACAATGGTTTGGGAACACCAAGTATCACATAGCAAGCACAAGGGGCTTCAATACGTTGTGGCACAGTGTTGAGACCATGCACGATGACCAACCAAAGTAGGCATATGTCACTGACCATGACCAAATAATGTCAATAAGTGTGGTAAACTTTGACAACTCACGACACGAGTCACAAATGGTCAGGGTGGAAGGTAATGGTTTGTGAATACTAGTTATCTACTAGCAAGTAAAAATACCTTCTATCTGTAGTGGCACAATATGGCTTCAATGCACGGTGACCAACCAAAGTATGCATATGTCACTGACCATGACGAAAGAATTTCACTTCATGTGGTCAACGTTGAAAACGCATAAGACGAGTCACAAATGGTCAAAGGGGAAAACAATGGGTTGGGAACACTAGTTATCAACTAGGAAGTACAAAGACCTTCAACAAGCAGTGGCACGGTATGGCTAGCGTGCACAGTGACCAACCAAAGGATGCATACGTCACTGACTACGACCGAATAAGTCCACTATGTGTGGTCAACATCGACAACTCATAACACGAGTCACAAATGGTGAGAGGGAGAGACAATGGTTTGGGAAGCCAATGTATTGACTAGAAAGGAGAAATAACTTCAATACGTAGTGGCACGGTGTGGCTAATATACACACCAAACAACCAAACTAGGCATATGGCACTGGTCATGACCAGAGAATTTCAATATGGGTGGTCAACGTTGACCAACCATAACACGGGTCACAAACAGTCAAGAGAGGAAACAATGCTATGAGAATATCGGTTCTCAAATACCAAGTACAACGACCTTCAGTCAGTAGTAGCACGGTGTGGCTACCATGCACAATGACCGACCAAAGTAGGCATATGTACTGTCTTTGATCAAAGATATCCGCTGTGTGTGGTCCACGTTGACAACTCATCATACGAGTCACAACTGGTCAGAGGGGGAAACAATGGTTTGGGAACACCAAGTATCACATAGCAAGCACAAGGGGCTTCAATACGTTGTGGAACAGTGTGGAGACCATGCACGATGACCAACCAAAGTAGGCATATATCACTGACCATGACCAAATAATGTCACTAACTGTGGTAAACTTTGACAACTCACAACACGAGTCACAAATGGTCAGGGTTGAAGGTAATGGTTTGTGAATACTAGTTATCTACTAGCAAGTACAAATACCTTCAATCTGTAGTGGCACAATATGGCTTCAATGCACAGTGACCAACCAAAGTATGCATATGTCACTGACCATGACGAAAGAATTTCACTTCATGTGGTCAACGTTAAGAACGCATAACACGAGTCACAAATGGTCAAAGGGGAAAACAATGGTTTGGGAACACTAGTTATCAACTAGGAAGTACAAAGACCTTCAACAAGCAGTGGCACGATATGGCTAGTGTGCACAGTGACCAACCAAAGGATGCATACGTCACTGACTACGACCGAATAAGTCCACTATGTGTGGTCAACATTGAAAACTCATAACACGAGTCACAAATGGTCAGAGGGAGGGAAAATGTTCTGGGAAGCCTATGTATCGACTAGAAAGGACAACTAACTTCAATACGTAGTAGCACGGTGTGGCTAATATGCACACCAAACATCCAAACTAGGCATATGTTACTGATCATGACCAGAGAATTTCAATATGGGTGGTCAACGTTGACCAACCATAACACGAGTCACAAACGGTCAGGATAGGAAACAATGCCATGGGAATATCGGTTCTCAACTACCAAGTACAACGACCTTCAGTCAGTAGTAGCACGGAGTGGCTACCATGCACAATGACCGACCAAAGTAGGCATATGTACTGCCTTTGACCAGAGAAATCCGTTGTGTGTGGTCAACGTTGACAACTCATGATACGAGTCACAAATGGTCAGAGGGGGAAACAATGGTTTGGGAATACTTGGGATCGACTAGCAAGTACAAAGACTTTTGATAAGTGGTGGCACGGTATGGCTACCATGGACAATGACCAACCAAAATATTCTTGTGTCATTGAATATCATAAAAAGACTTTCACTGTGTCTTGTCAACTTTCCTTCTCACGGCTGGTCAATCGCAGCAATCGTTGAAAGGTTATTCAAGCTCAAAGTTGCAAAATCCAAAACTTAGTTTGCGTCTATTGTTTATGAATAAACTGAATTTGTTATCATTCATACCATTGAAAACTACCCTATAATACTTCACCCCCTTATTTTATGCCCTTTACCCATAGGAACCCTTATAATGTCATGTGGACGTCATATGAACACCATGTGAGTTGGCTTATTGCTTATAGAGTTAGATTCTGGAGCGATAGGTCCTGGGTTTGAATCCTCGTACGCGCAATATAGAATAGGCTCGCGACCTGGGGGGGGGGGGGNCTTCGAGCCTAAGCCGTGGGGGGATAGGGGGGGTGTCATAATGCGGTCGCAAATCTGTCCTCCAGGTCGTCCACGGAACATCCCTCTAGGGGGGTGGGAGGGAGTATTCCTGTGAAGACACCAACGCGTAACAAATAAACAAAAACCGACCTGGTGTCAAAGGGAGAAACCTTTTGCTATTTATTGACTAGCAAGTGCAAATACTTTCAATAAGTAGTGGAGCGGTGTGGCTGCCATGTACAATGACCAACCAGATTAGGCATGTGCCACTTACCATGACCAAATAACTTTACTATGTGTAGTTAACGTTGACAACCCATACTATGGGTCACAAATTGTCCGAGGGGAAAACAATGAGTTGGGAACACCAAGTATCACATAGCAAGCACAAGGGGCTACAATACGTCGTGGCACGGTGTGGAGACCATGCACGATGACCAACCAAACAGGCATATGTCACTAACCATGACCAAATAATATCACTAAGTGTGGTAAACTTTGACAACACACAACACGAGTCACAAATGGTCAGGGTGGAAGGTAATGGTTTGTGAATACTAGTTATATACTAGCAAGTACAAATACCTTCAATATGTAGTGGCACAATGTGGCTTCAATGCACAGTGACCAACCAAAGTATGCATATGTCTTTAACCATGACGAACAAACTTCACTTCATGTGGTCAATGTTGAAAACGCATAACACGAGTCACAAATGGTCAGAGGGGAAAACAATGGGTTGGGAACACTAGTTATCAACTAGGAAGTACAAAGACCTTCAACAAGCAGTGGCACGGTATCGCTAGCGTGCACAGTGACCAACCAAAGGATGCATACGTTACTGACTACAACCGAACAAGTCCACTATGTGTGGTCAACATTGACAACTCATAACACGAGTCACAAATGGTCAGAGGGAGAGACAATGGTTTGGGAAGCCAATGTATTGACTAGAAAGAACAAATAACTTCAATACGTAGTTGCACGGTGTGGCTAATATGCACACCAAACAACCAAACTAGGCATATGTCACTGATCATGACCATAGAATTTCAATATAGGTGGTCAACGTTGACCAACCATAATACGAGTCACAGACAGTCACGACTGGTAACAATGCTATGGGAATATCGGTTCTCAACTACCAAGTACAACGACCTTCAGTCAGTAGTAGCACGGTGTGCCTACCATGCACAATGACCGACCAAAGTAGGCATATGTACTGCCTTTGACCAAAGAAATCCGCTGTGTGTGGTCAACGTTGACAACTCATAATACGAGTCACAAATGGTCAGAGGGGGAAACAATGGTTTGGGAACACCAAGTATCACATAGCAAGCACAAGGGGCTTCAATACGTTGTGGCAC
>SZWC01013353.1:47688-59704 GCA_023375785.1 Penium margaritaceum | reverse complement strand
AATAATGTCACTAAGTGTGGTAAACTTTGACAACTCACAACACGAGTCACAAATGGTCAGGGTGGAAGGTAAAGGTTTGTGAATACTAGTTATCTACTAGCAAGTACAAATACCTTCAATATGTAGTGGCACAATGTGGCTTCAATGCACAGTGACCAACAATAGTATGCATATGTCACTGACCATGACGAAAGAATTTCACTTCATGTGGTCAACGTTGGAAACGCATAACACGAGTCACAAATCGTCATAGGGGAAAACAATGGGTTGGGAACACTAGTTATCAACTAGGAAGTACAAAGACCTTCAACAAGCAGTGGCACGGTATGGCTAGCGTGCACAATGACCAACCAAAGGATGCATACGTCACTGACTACGACCGAATAAGTCCACTATGTGTGGTCAACATCGACAACTCATAACACGAGTCACAAATGGTCAGAGGGAGAGACAATGGTTTGGGAAGCCAATGTATTGACTAGAAAGGACAAATGACTTCAATACGTAGTAGCACGGTGTGGCTAATATGCACACCAAACAACCAAACTAGGCATATGGCACTGATCATGACCAAAGAATTTCAATATGGGTGGTCAACGTTGACCAACCATAACACGAGTCACAAACAGTCAAGAGAGGAAACAATGCTATGAGAATATCGGTTCTCAACTACCAAGTACAACGACCTTCAGTCAGTAGTAGCACGGTGTGGCTACCATGCACAATGACCGACCAAAATAGGCATATGTGCTGCCTTCGATCAAAGAAATCCGCTGTGTGTGGTCCACGTTGACAACTCATCATACGAGTCACAAATGGTCAGAGGGGGAAACAATGGTTTAAGAACTCCAAGTAACACATAGCAAGCACAAGGGGCTTCAATACGTTGTGGCACAGTGTGGAGACCATGCACGATGACCAACCAAAGTAGGCATATATCACTGACCATGACCAAATAATGTCACTAAGTGTGGTAAACTTTGACAACTCACAACACGAGTCACAAATTGTCAGGGTTGAAGGTAATGGTTTTTTAATACTAGTTATCTACTAGCAAGTACAAATACCTTCAATCTGTATTGGCACAATGTGGCTTCAATGCACAGTGACCAACCAAAGTATGCATATGTCACTGACCATGACGAAAGAATTTCACCTCATGTGGTCAACGTTGAAAACGCATCACACGAGTCACAAATGGTCAGAGGGGAAAACAATGGGTTGGGAACACTAGTTATCAACTAGGAAGTATAAAGACCTTCAACAAGCAGTGGCACGGTATGGCTAGTTTACACAGTGACCAACCAAAGGATGCATACGTCACTGACTACGACCGAATAAGTCCACTATGTGTGGTCAACATTGAAAACTCATAACACGAGTCACAAATGGTTAGAGGGAGAGAAAATGTTCTGGGAAGCCTATGTATCGACTAGAAAGGACAACTAACTTCAATACGTAATGGCACGGTGTGGCTAATATGCACACCAAACATCCAAACTAGGCATATGTCACTGATCATGACCAGAGAATTTCAATATGGGTGGTCAACGTTGACCAACCATAACACGAGTCACAAACGGTCAGGATAGGAAACAATGCTATGGGAATATCGGTTCTCAACTACCAAGTACAACGACCTTCAGTCAGTAGTAGCACGGTGTGGCTACCATGCACAATGACCGACCAAAGTAGGCATATGTACTGCCTTTGACCAGAGAAATCCGGTGTGTGTGGTCAACGTTGACAACTCATAATACGAGTCACAAATGGTCAGAGGGGGAAACAATGGTTTGGGAATACTTGGGATTGACTAGCAAGTACAAAGACCTTTGATAAGTGGTGGCTTGGTATGGCTACCATGCACAATGACCAACCAAAATATTCTTGTGTCATTGAATATCATAAAAAGAGTTTCACTGTGTCTTGACAACTTTCCTTCTCACGGCTGGTCAATCGCAACAATCGTTGATAGGTTATTCAAGCTCAAAGTTGCAAAATTCAAAACTTAGTCTGCGTCAATTGTTTATGAATAAACTGAATTTGTTATCATTCATACCATTGAAAACTACCCTATAATATTACACCCCCTTATTTTATGCCATTTACCCATAGGAACCCTTATAATGTCATGTGGACATCATATGAACACCATGTGAGTTGGCTTAGTGCTTATAGAGTTAGATTCTGGAGCGATAGGTCCTGGGTTTAAATCCTCGTACGCNCGACCTGGGGGGGGGGGGCGGCCGTGTTGTGATACCTCAACTCTACCTTCGAGCCTAAGCCTGGGGGGGGAGTAGGGGGGGTGTCATAATGCGGTCGCAAATCTGTCCTCCAGGTCGTCCACGGAACATCCCTCTAGGGGGGTGGGAGGGAGTATTCCAGTGAAGGCACATACGCGTAACAAATAAACAAAAACCGACCTGGTGTCAAAGGGATGAACCTTTTGATATTTATTGACTAGCAAGTGCAAATACTTTCAACAAGTAGTGGAGCAGTGTGGCTACCATGTACAATGACCAACCAGATTAGGCATGTGCCACTTACCATGACCAAATAACTTTACTATGTGTAGTCAACGTTGACAACCCATACTATGGGTCACAAATTGTCCGAGGGGGGAACAATGGGTTGGGAACACCAAGTATCACATAGCAAGCACAAGGGGCTACAATACGTTGTGGCACAGTGTTGAGACCATGCACGATGACCAACCAAAGTAGGCATATGTCACTGACCATGACCAAATAATGTCACTAAGTGTGGTAAACTTTGACAACTCACGACACGAGTCACAAATGGTCAGGGTGGAAGGTAATGGTTTGTGAATACTAGTTATCTACTAGCAAGTACAAATACCTTCAATCTGTAGTGGCACAATGTGTCTTCAATGCACGGATACCAACCAACGTATGCATATGTCACTGACCATGACGAAAGAATTTCACTTCATGTGGTCAACGTTGAAAACGCATAACACGAGTCACAAATGGTCAAAGGGGAAAACAATGGGTTGGGAACACTAGTTATCAACTAGGAAGTACAAAGACCTTCAACAAGCAGTGGCACGGTATGGCTAGCGTGCACAGTGACCAACCAAAGGATGCATACGTCACTGACTACGACCGAATAAGTCCACTATGTGTGGTCAACATTGACAACTCATAACACGAGTCACAAATGGTCAGAGGGAGAGAAAATGGTTTGGGAAGCCACTGTATTGACTGGAAAGGACAAATAACTTCAATACGTAGTGGCACGGTGTGGCTAATATGCACACCAAACAACCAAACTAGGCATATGTCACTGATCATGACCAGAGAATTTCAATATGGGTGGTCAACGTTGACCAACCAGAACACGAGTCACAAACAGGCAGGACAGGAAACAATGCTATGGGAATATCGGTTTTCAACTACCAAGTACAACGACCTTCAGTCAGTAGTAGCACGGTGTGGCTACCATGCACAATGACCGACCAAAGTAGGCATATGTACTGCCTTTGACCAAAGAAATCCGCTGTGTGTGGTCAACGTTGACAACTCATAATACGAGTCACAAATTGTCAGAGGGGGAAACAATGGTTTCGGAATACCAAGTATCACATAGCAAGCACAAGGGGCTTCAATACGTTGTGGCACAGTGTGGAGACCATGCACGATGACCAGCCAAAAAAGGCATATGTCACTGACCATGACCAAGTAATGTCACTAAGTGTGGTAAACTTTGACAACTAACAACACGAGTCACAAATGGTCAGGGTGTAAGGTAAAGGTTTGTGAATACTAGTTATCTACTAGCAAGTACAAATACCTTCAATCTGTAGTGGCACAATGTGGTTTCAATGCACAGTGACCAACCAAAGTATGCATATGTCACTGACCATGACGAAAGAATTTCACTTCATGTGGTCAACGTTGGAAACGCATAACACGAGTCACAAATGGTCATAGGGGAAAACAATGGGTTGGGAACACTAGTTATCAACTAGGAAGTACAAAGACCTTCAACAAGCGGTGGCACGGTATGGCTAGCGTGCACAGTGACCAACCAAAGGATGCATACGTCACTGACTACGACCGAATAAGTCCACTATGTGTGGTCAACATCGACAACTCATAACACGAGTCACAAATGGTGAGAGGGAGGGACAATGGTTTGGGAAGCCAATGTATTGACTAGAAAGGACAAATAACTTCAATACGTAGTGGCACGGTGTGGCTAATATNGTCACAAACAGTCAAGAGAGGAAACAATGCTATGAGAATATCGGTTCTCAACTACCAAGTACAACGACCTTCAGTCAGTAGTAGCACGGTGTGGCTACCATGCACAATGACCGACCAAAGTAGGCATATGTACTGTCTTTGATCAAAGAAATCCGCTGTGTGTGGTCCACGTTGACAACTCATCATACGAGTCACAAATGGTCAGAGGGGGAAACAATGGTTTGGGAACACCAAGTATCACATAGCAAGCACAAGGTGCTTCAATACGTCGTGGCACAGTGTGGAGACCATGCACGATGAACAACCAAAGTAGGCATATATCACTGACCATGACCAAATAATGTCACTAAGTGTGGTAAACTTTGACAACTCACAACACGAGTCACAAATGGTCAGGGTTGAAGGTAATGGTTTGTGAACACTAGTTATCTACTAGCAAGTACAAATACCTTCAATCTGTAGTGGCACAATGTGGCTTCAATGCACAGTGACCAACCAAAGAATGCATATGTCACTGACCATGACGAAAGAATTTCACTTCATGTGGTCAACGTTGAGAACGCATAACACGAGTCACAAATGGTCAAAGGGGAAAACAATGGTTTGGGAACACTGGTTATCAACTAGGAAGTACAAAGACCTTCAACAAGCAGTGGCACGGTATGGCTAGTGTGCACAGTGACCAACCAAAGGATGCATACGTCACTGACTACGACAGAATAAGTCCACTATGTATGGTCAACATTGAAAACTCATAACACGAGTCACAAATGGTCAGAGGGAGAGAAAATGTTCTGGGAAGCCTATGTATCGACTAGAAAGGACAACTAACTTCAATACGTAGTAGCACGGTGTGGCTAATATGCACACCAAACATCCAACTAGGCATATGTCACTGATCATGACCAGAGAATTTCAATATGGGTGGTCAACGTTGACCAACCATAACACGCGTCACAAACGGTCAGGACAGGAAGCAATGCTATGGAATATCGGCTCTCAACTACCAAGTACAAATACCTTCAGTCAGTAGTAGCACGGTGTGGCTACCATGCACAATGACCAACCAAAGAAGGCACATGTACTGCCTTTGACCAAAGAAATCCGCTGTGTGTAGTCAACGTTGACAACTCATAATACGAGTCACAAATGTTCAGAGGGGGAAACAATGGTTTGGGAACACCAAGTATCACATAGCAAGCACAAGGGGCTTCAATACGTTGTGGCACAGTGTGGAGACCATGCACGATGACCAACCAAAGTAGGCATATGTACTGCCTTTGACCAAAGAAATCCGCTGTGTGTGGTCCACGTTGACAACTCATCATACGAGTCACAAATGGTCAGAGGGAGAGACAATGGTTTGGGAAGCCAATGTATTGACTAGCACGGACAAATGACTTCAATACGTAGTAGCACGGTGTGGCTAATATGCACACCAAACAACCAAACTAGGCATAAGGCACTGATCATGACCAGAGAATTTCAATATGGGTGGTCAACGTTGACCAACCATAACACGAGTCACAAACAGTCAAGAGAGGAAACAATGCTATGAGAATATCGGTTCTCAACTACCAAGTACAACGACCTTCAGTCAGTAGTAGCACGGAGTGGCTACCATGCACAATGACCGACCAAAGTAGGCATACGTGCTGCCTTTGACCAAAGAAATCCGCTGTGTGTGGTCCACGTTGACAACTCATCATACGAGTCACAAATGGTCAGAGGGAGAGACAATGGTTTGGGAAGCCAATGTATTGACTAGCACGGACAAATGACTTCAATACGTAGTAGCACGGTGTGGCTAATATGCACACCAAACAACCAAACTAGGCATAAGGCACTGATCATGACCAGAGAATTTCAATATGGGTGGTCAACGTTGACCAACCATAACACGAGTCACAAACAGTCAAGAGAGGAAACAATGCTATGAGAATATCGGTTCTCAACTACCAAGTACAACGACCTTCAGTCAGTAGTAGCACGGAGTGGCTACCATGCACAATGACCGACCAAAGTAGGCATACGTGCTGCCTTTGACCAAAGAAATCCGCTGTGTGTGGTCCACGTTGACAACTCATCATACGAGTCACAAATGGTCAGAGGGAGAGACAATGGTTTGGGAAGCCAATGTATTGACTAGCACGGACAAATGACTTCAATACGTAGTAGCACGGTGTGGCTAATATGCACACCAAACAACCAAACTAGGCATAAGGCACTGATCATGACCAGAGAATTTCAATATGGGTGGTCAACGTTGACCAACCATAACACGAGTCACAAACAGTCAAGAGAGGAAACAATGCTATGAGAATATCGGTTCTCAACTACCAAGTACAACGACCTTCAGTCAGTAGTAGCACGGAGTGGCTACCATGCACAATGACCGACCAAAGTAGGCATACGTGCTGCCTTTGACCAAAGAAATCCGCTGTGTGTGGTCCACGTTGACAACTCATCATACGAGTCACAAATGGTCAGAGGGAGAGACAATGGTTTGGGAAGCCAATGTATTGACTAGCACGGACAAATGACTTCAATACGTAGTAGCACGGTGTGGCTAATATGCACACCAAACAACCAAACTAGGCATAAGGCACTGATCATGACCAGAGAATTTCAATATGGGTGGTCAACGTTGACCAACCATAACACGAGTCACAAACAGTCAAGAGAGGAAACAATGCTATGAGAATATCGGTTCTCAACTACCAAGTACAACGACCTTCAGTCAGTAGTAGCACGGAGTGGCTACCATGCACAATGACCGACCAAAGTAGGCATACGTGCTGCCTTTGACCAAAGAAATCCGCTGTGTGTGGTCCACGTTGACAACTCATCATACGAGTCACAAATGGTCAGAGGGAGAGACAATGGTTTGGGAAGCCAATGTATTGACTAGCACGGACAAATGACTTCAATACGTAGTAGCACGGTGTGGCTAATATGCACACCAAACAACCAAACTAGGCATAAGGCACTGATCATGACCAGAGAATTTCAATATGGGTGGTCAACGTTGACCAACCATAACACGAGTCACAAACAGTCAAGAGAGGAAACAATGCTATGAGAATATCGGTTCTCAACTACCAAGTACAACGACCTTCAGTCAGTAGTAGCACGGAGTGGCTACCATGCACAATGACCGACCAAAGTAGGCATACGTGCTGCCTTTGACCAAAGAAATCCGCTGTGTGTGGTCCACGTTGACAACTCATCATACGAGTCACAAATGGTCAGAGGGAGAGACAATGGTTTGGGAAGCCAATGTATTGACTAGCACGGACAAATGACTTCAATACGTAGTAGCACGGTGTGGCTAATATGCACACCAAACAACCAAACTAGGCATAAGGCACTGATCATGACCAGAGAATTTCAATATGGGTGGTCAACGTTGACCAACCATAACACGAGTCACAAACAGTCAAGAGAGGAAACAATGCTATGAGAATATCGGTTCTCAACTACCAAGTACAACGACCTTCAGTCAGTAGTAGCACGGAGTGGCTACCATGCACAATGACCGACCAAAGTAGGCATACGTGCTGCCTTTGACCAAAGAAATCCGCTGTGTGTGGTCCACGTTGACAACTCATCATACGAGTCACAAATGGTCAGAGGGAGAGACAATGGTTTGGGAAGCCAATGTATTGACTAGCACGGACAAATGACTTCAATACGTAGTAGCACGGTGTGGCTAATATGCACACCAAACAACCAAACTAGGCATAAGGCACTGATCATGACCAGAGAATTTCAATATGGGTGGTCAACGTTGACCAACCATAACACGAGTCACAAACAGTCAAGAGAGGAAACAATGCTATGAGAATATCGGTTCTCAACTACCAAGTACAACGACCTTCAGTCAGTAGTAGCACGGAGTGGCTACCATGCACAATGACCGACCAAAGTAGGCATACGTGCTGCCTTTGACCAAAGAAATCCGCTGTGTGTGGTCCACGTTGACAACTCATCATACGAGTCACAAATGGTCAGAGGGAGAGACAATGGTTTGGGAAGCCAATGTATTGACTAGCACGGACAAATGACTTCAATACGTAGTAGCACGGTGTGGCTAATATGCACACCAAACAACCAAACTAGGCATAAGGCACTGATCATGACCAGAGAATTTCAATATGGGTGGTCAACGTTGACCAACCATAACACGAGTCACAAACAGTCAAGAGAGGAAACAATGCTATGAGAATATCGGTTCTCAACTACCAAGTACAACGACCTTCAGTCAGTAGTAGCACGGAGTGGCTACCATGCACAATGACCGACCAAAGTAGGCATACGTGCTGCCTTTGACCAAAGAAATCCGCTGTGTGTGGTCCACGTTGACAACTCATCATACGAGTCACAAATGGTCAGAGGGAGAGACAATGGTTTGGGAAGCCAATGTATTGACTAGCACGGACAAATGACTTCAATACGTAGTAGCACGGTGTGGCTAATATGCACACCAAACAACCAAACTAGGCATAAGGCACTGATCATGACCAGAGAATTTCAATATGGGTGGTCAACGTTGACCAACCATAACACGAGTCACAAACAGTCAAGAGAGGAAACAATGCTATGAGAATATCGGTTCTCAACTACCAAGTACAACGACCTTCAGTCAGTAGTAGCACGGTGTGGCTACCATGCACAATGACCGACCAAAGTAGGCATACGTGCTGCCTTTGATCAAAGAAATCCGCTGTGTGTGGTCCACGTTGACATCTCATCATACGAGTCACAAATCGTCAGAGGGGGAAACAATGGTTTGGGAACACCAAGTATCACATAGCAAGCACAAGGGGCTTCAATACGTTGTGGCACATTGTGGAGACCATGCACGATGACCAACCAAAGTAGGCATATATCACTGACCATGACCAAATAATGTCACTAAGTGTGGTAAACTTTGAAAACTCACAACACGAGTCACAAATGGTCAGGGTTGAAGGAAATGGTTTTTTAATACTAGTTATCTACTAGCAAGTACAAATACCTTCAATTTGTAGTGGCACAATGTGGCTTCAATGCACAGTGACCAACCAAAGTATGCATATGTCACTGACCATGACGAAAGAATTTCACTTCATGTGGTCAACGTTGAAAACGCATCACACGAGTCACAAATGGTCAGAGGGGAAAACAATGGGTTGGGAACACTAGTTATTAACTAGGAAGTACAAAGACCTTCAACAAGAAGTGGCACGGTATGGCTAGTTTACACAGTGACCAACCAAAGGATGCATACGTCACTGACTACGACCGAATAAGTCCACTATGTGTGGTCAACATTGAAAACTCATAACAGGAGTCACAAATGGTTAGAGGGAGAGAAATTTTTCTGGGAAGCCTATGTATCGACTAGAAAGGACAACTAACTTCAATACGTAGTGGCACGGTGTGGCTAATATGCACACCAAACATCCAAACTAGGCATATGTCACTGATCATGACCAGAGAATTTCAATATGGGTGGTCAACGTTGACCAACCATAACACGAGTCACAAACGGTCAGGATAGGAAACAATGCTATGGGAATATCGGTTCTCAACTATCAAGTACAATGACCTTCGGTCAGTAGTAGCACGGTGTGGCTACCATGCACAATGACCGACCAAAGTAGGCATATGTACTGCCTTTGACCAGAGAAATCCGCTGTGTGTGGTCAACGTTGACAACTCATAATACGAGTCACAAATGGTCAGAGAGGGAAACAATGGTTTGGGAATACTTGGGATTGACTAGCAAGTACAAAGACCTTTGATAAGTGGTGGCACGGTATGGAAACCATGCACAATGACCAACCAAAATATTCTTGTGTCATTGAATATCATAAAAAGAGTTTCACTGTGTCTTGACAACTTTCCTTCTCACGGCTGGTCAATCGCAACAATCGTTGATAGGTTATTCAAGCTCAAAGTTGCAAAATTCAAAACTTAGTCTGCGTCAATTGTTTATGAATAAACTGATTTTTTTATCATTCATACCATTGAAAACTACCCTATAATATTACACCCCCTTATTTTATGCCATTTACCCATAGGAACCCTTATAATGTCATGTGGACATCATATGAACACCATGTGAGTTGGCTTAGTGCTTACAGAGTTAGATTCTGGAGCGATAGGTCCTGGGTTTAAATCCTCGTACGCGCAATATAGAATAGGCTCGCGACCTGGGGGGGGGCCGTGTTGTGATACCTCAACTCTACCTTCGAGCCTAAGCCGTGGGAGGGGGGGTAGGGGGGGTGTCATAATGCGGTCGCAAATCTGTCCTCCAGGTCGTCCACGGAACATCCCTCTAGGGGGGTGGGAGGGAGTATTCCAGTGAAGGCACCTACGCGTAACAAATAAACAAAAACCGACCTGGTGTCAAAGGGATGAACCTTTTGATATTAATTGACTAGCAAGTGCAAATACTTTCAACAAGTAGTGGAGCGGTGTGGCTACCATGAACAATGACCAACGAGACTAGGCATGTGCCACTTACCATGACCAAATAACTTTACTATGTGTAGTCAACGTTGACAACCCATACTATGGGTCACAAATTGTCCGAGGGGGGAACAATGGGTTGGGAACACCAAGTATCACATAGCAAGCACAAGGGGCTACAATACGTTGTGGCACGGTGTGGAGACCATGCACGATGACCAACCAAAGTAGGCACATGTCACTGACCATGATTAAATAATGTCACTAAGTGTGGTAAACTTTGACAACTCACGACACGAGTCACAAATGGTCAGGGTGGAAGGTAATGGTTTGTGAATACTAGTTATCTACTAGCAAGTACAAATACCTTCAATCTGTAGTGGCACAATGTGGCTTCAATGCACGGTGACCAACCAAAGAATGCATATGTCACTGACCATGACGAAAGAATTTCACTTCATGTGGTCAACGTTGAAAACGCATAACACGAGTCACAAATGGTTAGAGGGGAAAACAATGGGTTGGGAACAGTAGTTATCAACTAGGAAGTACAAAGACCTTCAACAAGTAGTGGCACGGTATGGCTAGCGTGCACAGTGACCAACCAAAGGATGCTTACGTCACTGACTACGACCGAATAAGTCCACTATGTGTGGTCAACATTGAAAACTCATAACACGAGTCACAAATGGTCAGAGGGAGAGAGAATGGTTTGGGAAGCCAATGTATTGACTAGAAAGGACAAATAACTTCAATACGTAGTGGCACGGTGTGGCTAATATGCACACCAAACAACCAAACTAGGCATATGTCACTGATCATGACCATAGAATTTCAATATGGGTGGTCAACGTTGACCAACCATAACACGAGTCACAACCAGTCAGGAGAGGTAACAATGCTATGGGAATATCGGTTCTCAACTACCAAGTACAACGACCTTCAGTCAGTAGTAGCACGATGTGCCTACCATGCACAATGACCGACCAAAGTAGGCATATGTACTGCCTTTGACCAAAGAAATCCGTTGTGTGTGCTCAACGTTGACAACTCATAATACGAGTCACAAATGGTCAGAGGGGGAAACAATGGTTTGGGAACACCAAGTATCACATAGCAAGCACAAGGGGCTTCAATACGTTGTGGCACAGTGTGGAGACCATGCACGATGACCAACCAAAGTAGGCATATGTCACTGACCATGACCAAATAATGTCACTAAGTGTGGTAAACTTTGACAACTCACAACACGAGTCACAAATGGTCAGGGTGGAAGGTAATGGTTTGTGAATACTAGTTATCTACTAGCAAGTACAAATACCTTCAAT
>SZWC01013353.1:22223-39768 GCA_023375785.1 Penium margaritaceum | reverse complement strand
GGTCAGAGGGGGAAACAATGGTTTGGGAACACCAAGTATCACATAGCAAGCACAAGGGGCTTCAATACGTTGTGGCACAGTGTGGAGACCATGCACGATGACCAACCAAAGTAGGCATATGTCACTGACCATGACCAAATAATATCACTAAGTGTGGTAAACTTTGACAACACACAACACGAGTCACAAATGGTCAGGGTGGAAGGTAATGGTTTGTGAATACTAGTTATCTACTAGCAAGTAAATATACCTTCAATATGTAGTGGCACAATGTGGCTTCAATGCACAGTGACCAACCAAAGTATGCATATGTCACTAACCATGACGAACAAATTTCACTTCATGTGGTCAACGTTGAAAACGCATAAAACTAGTCACAAATGGTCAGAGGGGAAAACAATGGATTGGGAAGCCTATGTATTGGCTAGAAAGGACAAAGAACTTCAATACGTAGTGGCACGCTGTGGCTAATATGCTCACCAAACAATCAAACTAGGAATATGTCACTGATCATGACCAGAGAATTTCAATATGGTTGGTCAACGTTGACCAACCATAACATGAGTCACAAACGGTCAGGAGAGGAAACAATGCTATGGGAATATCAGTTCTCAACTACCAAGTACAACAACCTTCAGTCAGTAGTAGCACGGTGTGGCTACCATGCACAATGATCGACCAAAGTAGGCACGTTGACCAAAGTGGTCCACGTTGATAACTCATCATACGAGTCACAAATGGTCAGAGGGGGAAGCAATGGTTTGGGAACACCAAGTATTACATAGCAAGCAGAAGGGGCTTCAATACGTTGTGGCACAGTGTTGAGACCATGCACGATGACCAACCAAAGTAGGCATATGTCACTGACCATGACCAAATAATGTCACTAAGTGTGGTAAACTTTGAGAACTCACGACACGAGTCACAAATGGTCAGGGTGGAAGGTAATGGTTTGTGAATACTAGTTATCTACTAGCAAGTACAAATACCTTCAATCTGTAGTGGCACAATGTGGCTTCAATGCACGGTGACCAACCAAAGTATGCATATGTCACTGACCATGACGAAAGAATTTCACTTCATGTTGTCAACGTTGGAAACGCATAACACGAGTCACAAATGGTCAGAGGGAGAGAAAATGGTTTGGGAAGCCAATGTATTGACTGGAAAGGACAAATAACTTCAATACGTAGTGGCACGGTGTGGCTAATATGCACACCAAACAACCAAACTAGGCATATGTCACTGATCATGACCAGAGAATTTCAATATGGGTGGTCAACGTTGACCAACCATAACACGAGTCACAAACGGCCAGGAGAGGAAACAATGCTATGGGAATATCAGTTCTCAACTACCAAGTACAACAACCTTCAGTCAGTAGTAGCACGGTGTGGCTACCATGCACAATGATCGACCAAAGTAGGCACGTTGACCAAAGTGGTCCACGTTGATAACTCATCATACGAGTCACAAATGGTCAGAGGGGGAAGCAATGGTTTGGGAACACCAAGTATTACATAGCAAGCAGAAGGGGCTTCAATACGTTGTGGCACAGTGTGGAGACCATGCACGATGACCAGCCAAAGTAGGCAGATGTCACTGACCATGACCAAATAATGTCACTAAGTGTGGTAAACTTTGAGAACTCACGACACGAGTCACAAATGGTCAGGGTGGAAGGTAATGGTTTGTGAATACTAATTATCTACTAGCAAGTACAAATACCTTCAATCTGTAGTGGCACAGTGTGGCTTCAATGCACAGTGACCAACCAAAGTATGCATATGTCACTGACCATGACGAAAGAATTTCACTTCATGTTGTCAACGTTGGAAACGCATAACACGAGTCACAAATGGCCAGAGGGGAAAACAATGGGTTGGGAACACTAGTTATCAACAAGGAAGTACAAAGACCTTCAACAAGCAGTGGCACGGTATGGCTAGCGTGCACAGTGACCAACCAAAGGATGCATACGTCACTGACTACGACCGAATAAGTCCACTATGTGTGGTCAACATCGACAACTCATAACACGAGTCACAAATGGCCAGAGGAAGAGACAATGGTTTGGGAAGCCAATGTATTGACTGGAAAGGACAAATAACTTCAATACGTAGTGGCACGGTGTGGCTAATATGCACACCAAACAACCAAACTAGGCATATGTCACTGATCATGACCAGAGAATTTCAATATGGCTGGTCAACGTTGACCAACCAGAACACGAGTCGCAAACAGTCAGGACAGGAAACAATGCCATGGGAATATCGGTTCTCAACTACCAAGTACAACGACATTCAGTCAGTAGTAGCACGGTGTGGCTACAATGCACAATAACTGACCAAAGTAGGCATATGTACTGCCTTTGACCAAAGAAATCCGCTGTGTGTGGTCAACGTTGACAACTCATAATACGAGTCACAAATTTTCAGAGGGGGAAACAATGGTTTGGGAATACCAAGTATCACATAGCAAGCACAAGGGGCTTCAATACGTTGTGGCACAATGTGGAGACCATGCACGATGACCAACCAAAGTAGGCATATGTCACTGACCATGACCAAATAATGTCACTAAGTGTGGTAAACTTTGACAACTCAAACACGAGTCACAAATGGTCAGGGTGGAAGGTAATGGTTTGTGAATACTAGTTATCTACTAGCAAGTACAAATACCTTCAATCTGTAGTGGCACAATGTGGCTTCAATGCACAATGACCAACCAAAGTATGCATATGTCACTGACCATGACGAAATAATTTCACTTCATGTTGTCAACGTTGGAAACGCATAACACGAGTCACAAATGGTCTGAGGGGAAAACAATGGGTTGGGAACACTAGTTATCAACAAGGAAGTACAAAGACCTTCAACAAGAAGTGGCACGGTATGGCTAGCGTGCACAGTGACCAACCAAAGGATGCATACGTCACTGACTACGACCAAATAAGTCCACTATGAGTGGTCAACATCGACAACTCATAACACGAGTCACAAATGGTCAGAGGGAGAGAAAATGGTTTGGGAAGCCAATGTATTGACTAGAAAGGATAAATAACTTCAATACGTAGTGGCACGGTGTGGCTAATATGCACACCAAACAACCAAACTAGGCATATGGCACTGATCATGACCAGAGAATTTCAATATGGGTGGTCAACGTTGACCAACCATAACACGAGTCACAAACAGTCAAGAGAGGAAACAATGCTATGAGAATATCGGTTCTCAACTACCAAGTACAACGACCTTCAGTCAGTAGTAGCACGGTGTGGCTACCATGCACAATGATCGACCAAAGTAGGCATATGTACTGCCTTTGATCAAAGAATTCCGCTGTGTGTGGTCCACGTTGACAACTCATCATACGAGTCACAAATGATCAGAGGGGGAAACAATGGTTTGGGAACACCAAGTATTCCATAGCAAGCACAAGGGGATTCAATACGTCGTGGCACATTGTGGAGACCATGCACGATGACCAACCAAAGTAGGCATATATCACTGACCATGACCAAATAATGTCACTAAGTGTGGTAAACTTTGACAACTCACAACACGAGTCACAAATGGTCAGTGTTGAAGGTAATGGTTTGTGAATAATAGTTATCTACTAACAAGTACAAATACCTTCAATCTGTAGTGGCACAATGTGGCTTCAATGCACAGTGACCAACCAAAGTATGCATATGTCACTGACCATGACGAAAAAATTTCACTTCATGTGGTCAACGTTGAAAACGCATAACACGAGTCACAAATGGTCAGAGCGGAAAACAATGGGTTGGGAACACTAGTTATCATCTAGGAAGTACAAAGACCTTCAACAAGCAGTGGCACGGTATGGCTAGCGTGCACAGTGACCAACCAAAGGATGCATACGTCACTGACTACGACCGAATAAGGCCACTATGTGTGGTCAACATTGAAAACTCCTAACACGAGTCACAAATGGTCAGAGGGAGAGAAAATGGTTTCGGAAGCCTATGTATTGACTAGAAACGAAAAATAACGCCAATACATAGTGGCACGGTGTGGCTAATATGCACACCAAACAACCAAACTAGGCATATGTCACTGATCATGACCAGAGAATTTCAATATGGGTGGTCAACGTTGACCAACCATAACACGAGTCACAAACAGTCAGGACAGGAAGCAATGCTATGGAATATCGGCTCTCAGCTACCAAGTACAAATACCTTCAGTCAGTAGTAGCACGGTGTGGCTACCATGCACAATGACCAACCAAAGTAGGCACATGTACTGCCTTTGACCAAAGAAATCCGCTGTGTGTGGTCAACGTTGACAACTCATAATACGAGTCACAAATGGTCAGAGGGGGAAACAATGGTTTGGGAACACCAAGTATCACATAGCAAGCACAAGGGGCTTCAATACGTTGTGGCACAGTGTGGAGATCATGCACGATGACCAACCAAAGTAGGCATATGTCACTGACCATGACCAAATAATGTCACTAAGTGAGGTAAACTTTGACAACTCACAACANGTTGACAACTCATAATACGAGTCACAAATGGTCAGAGGGGGAAACAATGGTTTGGGAACACCAAGTATCACATAGCAAGCACAAGGGGCTTCAATACGTTGTGGCACAGTGTGGAGACCATGCACGATGACCAACCAAAGTAGGCATATGTCGCTGACCATGACCAAATAATGTCACTAAGTGTGGTAAACTTTGACAACTCACAACACGAGTCACAAATGGTCAGGGTGGAAGGTAAAGGTTTGTGAATACTAGTTATCTACTAGCAAGTACAAATACCTTCAATCTGTAGTGGCACAATGTGGCTTCAATGCACAGTGACTAACCAAAGTATGAATATGTCACTGACCATGACGAAAGAATTTCACTTCATGTGGTCAACGTTGGGAACGCATAACACGAGTCACAAATGGTCAAAGGGGAAAACAATGGGTTGGGAACACTAGTTATCAACTAGGAAGTACAAAGACCTTCAACAAGCAGTGGTACGGTATGGCTAGTGTGCACAGTGACCAACCAAAGGATGCATACGTCACTGACTACGACCGAATAAGTCCACTATGTGTGGTCAACATTGAAAACTCATAACACGAGTCACAAATGGTCAAAGGGAGAGAAAATGGTCCGGGAAGCCTATGTATCGACTAGAAAGGACAACTAACACCAATACATAGTGGCACGGTGTGGCTAATATGCACACCAAACATCCAAACTAGGCATATGTCACTGATCATGACCAGAGAATTTCAATATGGGTGGTCAACGTTGACCAACCATAACACGAGTCACAAACGGTCAGGATGGGAAACAATGCTATGGGAATATCGGTTCTCAACTACCCAGTACAACGACCTTCAGTCAGTAGTAGCACGGTGTGGCTTCCATGCACAATGACCGACCAAAGTAGGCATATGTACTGCCTTTGACCAGAGAAATCCGCTGTGTGTGGTCAACATTGACAACTCACAATACAAGTCACAAATGGTCAGAGGGGGAAACAATGGTTTGGGAATACTTGGGATCGACTAGCAAGTACAAAGACCTTTGATAAGTGGTGGCACGGTATGGCTACCATGCACAATGACCAACCAAAATATTCTTGTGTCATTGAATATCATAAAAAGAGTTTCACTGTGTCTTGTCAACTTTCCTTCTTACGGCTGGTCAATCGCAGCAATCGTTGATAGGTTATTCAAGCTCAAAGTTGCAAAATTCAAAACTTAGTTTGCGTCAATTGTTTATGAATAAACTGAATTTGTTATCGTTTATACCATTGAAAAATACCCTATAATATTACACCCCCCTTATTTTATGCCCTTTACACATAGGAACCCTTATAATGTCATGTGGACGTCATATGAACACCATGTGAGTTGGCTTAGTGCTTATAGAGTTAGATTCTGGAGCGATAGGTCCTGGGTTTGAATCCTCGTACGCGCAATATAGAATAGGCTCGCGACCTGGGGGGGGGGGGGGGGGNGGGGGGGTGTCATAATGCGGTCGCAAATCTGTCCTCCAGGTCGTCCACGGAACATCCCTCTAGGTGGGTGGGAGGGAGTATTCCTGTGAAGGCACCTACGCGTAACAAATAAACAAAAACCGACCTGGTGTCAAAGGGAGAAACCTTTTGCTATTTATTGACTAGCAAGTGCAAATACTTTCAACAAGTAGTGGAGCGGTGTGGCTACCACGTACAATGACCAACCAGATTAGGCATGTGCCACTTACCATGACCAAATAACTTTACTATGTGTAGTCAACGTTGACAACCCATACTATGGGTCACAAATTGTCCGAGGGGGAAACAATGGGTTGGGAACACCAAGTATCACATAGCAAGCACAAGGGGCTACAATACGTTGTGGCACGGTGTGGAGACCATACACGATGACCAACCAAAGTAGGCATATGTCACTGACCATGACCAAATAATATCACTAAGTGTGGTAAACTTTGACAACACACAACACGAGTCACAAATGTTCAGGGTGGAAGGTAATGGTTTGTGAATACTAGTTATCTACTAGCAAGTAAAAATACCTTCAATATGTAGTGGCACAATGTGGCTTCAATGCACAGTGACCAACCAAAGTATGCATATGTCACTAACCATGACGAACAAATTTCACTTCATGTGGTCAACGTTGAAAACGCATAACACGAGTCACATATGGTCAGAGGGGAAAACAATGGATTGGGAAGCCTATGTATTGGATAGAAAGGAAAAAGAACTTCAATACGTAGTGGCACGGTGTGGCTAATATGCACACCAAACAATCAAACTAGGAATATGTCACTGATCATGACCAGAGAATTTCAATATGGGTGGTCAACGTTGACCAACCATAACACGAGTCACAAACGGCCAGGAGAGGAAACAATGCTATGGGAATATCGGTTCTCAACTACCAAGTACAACGACCTTCAGTCAGTAGTAGCACGGTGTAGCTACCATGCACAATGATCGACCAAAGTAGGCATATGTACTGCCTTTGACCAAAGAAATCCGCTGTGTGTGGTCAACGTTGACAACTCATAATACGAGTCACAAATGGTCAGAGGGGGAAACAATGGTTTGTGAACACCAAGTACCACATTGCAAGCACAATGGGCTTCATTACGTCGTGGCACAGTATGGAGACCATGCACGATGACCAACCAAAGTAGGCATATGTCACTGACCATGACCAAATAATGTCACTAAGTGTGGTAAACTTTGACAACTCACNNNTGTAGTGGCACAATGTGGCTTCAATGCACAGTGACCAACCAAAGTATGCATATGTCACTGACCATGACGAAAGAATTTCACTTCATGTGGTCAACGTTGAAAACGCATAACACGAGTCACAAATGGTCAGAGGGGAAAACAATGGGTTGGGAACACTAGTTATCAACTAGGAAGTACAAAGACCTTCAAAAAGAAGTGGCACGGTATGGCTAGCGTGCACAGTGACCAACCAAAGGATGCATACGTCACTGACTACGACCGAATAAGTCAACTATGTGTGGTCAACATTGACATCTCATAACACGAGTCACAAATGATCACAGGGAGAGAAAATGGTTTGGGAAGCCTATGTATTGACTAGAAAGGACAAATAACTTCAATACGTAGTGGCAAGATGTGGCTAATATGCACACCAAACAATCAAACTAGGCATATGTCAGTGATCAGGACCTGAGAATTTCAATATGGGTGGTCAACGTTGACCAACAATATTACGAGTCACAAACGGTCAAGAGAGGAAACAATGCTATGAGAATATCGGTTCTCAACTACCAAGTACAACAACCTTCAGTCAGTAGTAGCACGGTGTGGCTACCATGCACAATGACCGACCAAAGTAAGCACGTTGACCAATGTGGTCCACGTTGATAACTCACCATATGAGTCACAAATGGTCAGAGAGGGAAACAATGGTTTGGGAACACCAAGTATCACATAGCAAGCACAAGGGGCTTCAATACGTTGTGGCACAGTGTTGAGACCATGCACGATGACCAACCAAAGTAGGCATATGTCACTGACCATGACCAAATAATTTCACTAAGTGTGGTAAACTTTGACAACTCACGACACGAGTCACAAATGGTCAGGGTGGAAGGTAATGGTTTGTGAATACTAGTTATCTACTAGCAAGTACAAATACCTTCAATCCGTAGTGGCACAATGTGGCTTCAATGCACGGTGACCAACCAAAGTATGCATATGTCACTAACCATGACGAAAGAATTTCACTTCATGTGGTCAACGTTAAAAACGCATAACACGAGTCACAAATGGTCAGAGGGGAAAACAATGGGTTGGGAACACTAGTTATCAACTAGGAAGTACAAAGACCTTCAACAAGCAGTGGCACGGTATGGCTAGCGTGCACAGTGACCAACCAAAGGATGCATACGTCACTGACTACGACCGAATAAGTCCACTATGTGTGGTCAACATTGACAACTGATAACACGAGTCACAAATGGTCAGAGGGGAAAACAATGGGTTGGGACCACTAGTTATCAACTAGGAAGTACAAAGACCTTCAACAAGCAGTGGCACGGTATGGCTAGCGTGCACAGTGACCAACCAAAGGATGCATACGTCACTGACTACGACCGAATAAGTCCACTATGTGTGGTCAACATTGACAACTGATAACACGAGTCACAAATGGTCAGAGGGGAAAACAATGGGTTGGGACCACTAGTTATCAACTAGGAAGTACAAAGACCTTCAACAAGCAGTGGCACGGTATGGCTAGCGTGCACAGTGACCAACCAAAGGATGCATACGTCACTGACTACGACCGAATAAGTCCACTATGTGTGGTCAACATTGACAACTGATAACACGAGTCACAAATGGTCAGAGGGAGTGAAAATGGTTTGGGAAGCCAATGTATTGACTGGAAAGGACAAATAACTTCAATACGTAGTGGCACGGTGTGGCTAATATGCACACCAAACAACCAAACTAGGCATATGTCACTGATCATGACCAGAGAATTTCAGTATGGGTGGTCAACGTTGACCAACCAGAACACGAGTCACAAATAGTCAGGACAGGAAACAATACTATGGGAATATCGGTTCTCAACTACCAAGTACAACGACCTTCAGTCAGTAGTAGCACGGTGTGGCTACCATGCACAATGACCGACCAAAGTAGGCATATGTCACTGACCATGACCAAATAATGTCACTAAGTGTGGTAAACTTTGACAACTCACAACACGAGTCACAAATGGTCAGGGTTGAAGGTAATGGTTTGTGAATACTAGTTATCTACTAGCAAGTACAAATACCTTCAATCTGTAGTGGCACAATATGGCTTCAATGCAAAGTGACCAACCAAAGTATGCATATGTCACTGACCATGACGAAAGAACTTCACTTCATGTGGTCAACGTTGAAAACGCATAGCACGAGTCACAAATGGTCAGAGGGGAAAACAATGCGTTAGGAACACTAGTTATCAACTAGGAAGTACAAAGACCTTCAACAAGCAGTGGCACGGTATGGCTAGCGTGCACAGTGACCAACCAAAGGATGCATACGTCACTGACTACGACCGAATAAGTCCACTATGTGTAGTCAACATCGACAACTCATAACACGAGTCACAAATGGTCAGAGGGAGGGACAATGGTTTGGGAAGCCAATGTATTGACTAGAAAGGACAAATAACTTCAATACGTAGTGGCACGGTGTGGCTAATATGCACACCAAACAATCAAACTAGGCATATGTCGCTAATCATGACCACAGAATTTCAATATGGGTGGTCAACGTTGACCAACCATAACACGAGTCACAAATGGTCAGGACAGGAAACAATGCTATGTGAATATCGGTTCTCAACTACCAAGTACAACGACCTTCAGTCAGTAGTAGCACGGTGTGGCTACCATGCACAATGACCGACCAAAGTAGGCATATGTACTGCCTTTGACCAAAGAAATCCGCTGTGTGTCGTCAACGTTGACAACTCATAATTCGAGTCACAAATTGTCAGAGGGGGAAACAATGGTTTGGGAACACCAAGTATCACATAGCAAGCACAAGGGGCTTCAATACGTTGTGGCACAGTGTGGAGACCATGCACGATGACCAACCAAAGGATGCATACGTCACTGACTACGACCGAATAAGTCCACTATGTGTGGTCAATATCGACAACTCATAACACGAGTCACAAATGGTCAGAGGGAGAGACAATGGTTTGGGAAGCCAATGTAGTGACTAGAAAGGGCATATAACTTAGTGGCACGGTGTAGCTAATATGCACACCAAACAACCAAACTAGGCATATGTCACTGATCATGACCAGAGAATTTCAATATGGGTGGTCAACGTTGACCAACCATAACACGAGTCACAATCAGTCAGGATAGGAAACAATGCTATGAGAATATCGGTTCTCAACTACCAAGTACAACGACCTTCAGTCAGTAGTAGCACGGTGTGACTACCATGCACAATGACCGACCAAAGTAGGCATATGTACTGCCTTTGACCAAAGAAATCCGCTGTGTGTGGTCCATGTTGACAACTCATCATACGAGTCACAAATGGTCAGATGGGGAAACCATGGTTTGGGAACACCAAGTATCACATAGCTAGCACAAGGGGCTTCAATACGTTCTGGCACAGTGTGGAGACCATGCACGATGACCAACCAAAGTAGGCATATATCACTGACCATGAGCAAATAATGTCACTAAGTGTGGTAAACTTTGACAACTCACGACACGAGTCACAAATGGTCAGGGTGGAAGGTAATGGTTTGTGAATACTAGTTATCTACTAGCAAGTACAAATACCCTCAATCTGTAGTGGCAGAATGTGGCTTCAATGCACAGTGACCAACCAAAGTATGCATATGTCACTGACGATGACGAAAGAATTTCACTTCATGTGGTCAACGTTGAAACCGCATAACACGAGTCACAAATGGTCAGGGTTGAAGGTAATGGTTTGTGAATACTAGTTATCTACTAGCAAGTACAAATACCTTCAATCTGTAGTGGCAGAATGTGGCTTCAATGCACAGTGACCAACCAAAGTATGCACATGTCACTGACCATGACGAAAGAATTTCACTTCATGTGGTCAACGTTGAAACCGCATAACACGAGTCACAAATGGTCAGAGGGGAAAACCATGGGGAGGGAACACTAGTTATCAACTAGGAAGTACAAAGACCTTCAACAAGCAGTGGCACGGTATGGCTAGCGTGCACAGCAACAAACCAAAGGATGCACACGTCACAGACTACGACCGAATAAGTCCACTATGTGTGGTCAACATTGACAACTCATAACACGAGTCACAAATGGTCAAAGGGAGAGAAAATGGTTTGGGAAGCCTATGTATTGACTAGAAAGGAAAAATAACGCCAATACATAGTGGCACAATGTGGCTAATATGCACACCAAACAACCAAACTAGGCATATGTCACTGATCATGACCAGAGAATTTCAATATGGGTGGTCAACGTTGACCAACCATAACACGAGTCACAAACGGACAGGACAGGAAGCAATGCTATGGAATATCGGTTCTCAACTACCAAGTACAAATACCTTCAGTCAGTAGTAGCACGGTGTGGCTACCATGCACAATGACCAACCAAAGTAGACACATGTATTGCCTTTGACCAAAGAAATCCGCTGTGTGTGGTCAATGTTGACAACTCATAATACGAGTCACAAATGGTCAGAGGGGGGGACAATGGTTTGGGAACACCAAGTATCACATAGCAAGCACAAGGGGCTTCAATACGTCGTGGCACAGTGTGGAGACCATGCACGATGACCAACCAAAGTAGACATATGTCACTGACCATGACCAAATAATGTCACTAAGTGTGGTAAACGTTGACAACCCACAACACGAGTCACAAATGGTCAGGGTGGAAGATAATGGTTTGTGAATGCTAGTTATCTGCTAGCAAGTACAAATACATTCAATCTGTAGTGGCACAATGTGGCTTTAATGCACAGTGACCAACCAAAGTATGTACATGTCACTGACCATGAAAAAAGAATTTCACTTCATGTGGTCAACGTTGAAAACGCATAACACGAGTCACAAATGGTCAGAGAGGAAAATAATGGGTTGGGAACACTAGTTATCAACTAGGAAGTACAAAGACCTTCAACAAGCAGTGGCACGGTATGGCTAGCGTGCACAGCGACCAACCAAAGGATGCATACGTCACTGACTATGACCGAATAAGTCCACTATGTGTGGTCAACATTGACAACTCATCACACGAGTCACAAATGGTCAGAGGGAGAGAAAATGCTTTGGGAAGCCTATGTATTGACTAGAAAGGAAAAATAACGCCAATACATAGTGGCACAGTGTGGCTAATCTGCACACCAAACAACCAAACTAGGCATATGTCACTGATCATGACAAGAGAATTTCAATATGGGTGGTCAACGTTGACCAACCATAACACGAGTCACAAATGGTCAGGACAGGAAGCAATGCTATGGACTATCGGTTTTCAACTACCAAGTACAAATAATTTCAGTCAGTAGTAGCACGGTGTGGCTACCATGCACAATGACCAACCAAAGTAGGCACATGTACTACCTTTGACCAAAGAAATCCGTTGTGTGTGGTCAACGTTGACAACTCATAATACGAGTCACAAACGGTTATAATGTTGTTTGGACATCATATGAGCACCATGTGAGTTGGCTTAGTGCTTATAGAGTTAGATTCTGGAGCGATAGGTCCTGGGTTTGAATCCTCGTACGCACAATATAGAGTAGGCTCGCAACCTGGGGGAGGGGCGGCCGTGTTGTGATACCTCAACTCTACCTTCGAGCCTAAGCCGTGGGGGGGTAGGGGGGGTGTCATAATGCGGTCGCAAATCTGTGCTCCAGGTCGTCCACGGAACATCCCTCTAGGGGGGTGGGAGGGAGTATTCCAGTGAAGGCACCTACGCGTAACAAATAAACAAAAACCGACCTGGTGTCAAAGGGAGACTCCTTTTGCTATTTATTGACTAGAAAGTGCAAATACTTTCAACAAGTAGTAAAACGGTGTGGCTACTATGTACAATGACCAACAAGATTAGGCATGTGCCACTTACCATGACCAAATAACTTTACTATGTGTAGTCAACGTTGACAACCCATACTATGGGTCACAAATTGTCCGAGGGGGAAACAATGGGTTGGGAACACCAGGTATCACATAGCAAGCACAAGGGGCTACAATACGTTGTAGCACGGTGTGGAGACCATGCACGATGACCAACCAAACTAGGCATATGTCACTGACGATGACCAAATAATATCACTAAGTGTGGTAAACTTTGCCAACTCACAACACGAGTCACAAATGGTCTGGGTGGAAGGTAATGGTTTGTGAATACTAGTTATCTACTAGAAAGTACAAATACCTTCAATATGTAGTGGCACAATGTGGCTTCAATGCACAGTGACCAACCAAAGTATGCATATGTCACTAACCATGACGAACAAATTTCACTTCATGTGGTCAACGTTGAAAACGCATAACACGAGTCACAAATGGTCAGAGGGGAAAACAATGGATTGGGAAGCCTATGTATTGGCTAGAAAGGACAAACAACTTCAATACGTAGTGGCACGGTGTGGCCAATATGCACACCAAACAATCAAACTAGGAATATGTCACTGATCATGACCAGAGAATTTCAATATGGGTGGTCAACGTTGACCAACCATAACACGAGTCACAAACGGTCAGGAGAGGAAACAATTCTATGGGAATATCGGTTCTCAACTACCAAGTACAACGACCTTCAGTCAGTAGTAGCACGGTGTGGCTACCATGCACAATGACCAACCAAAGTAGGCATATGTACTGCCTTTGACCAAAGAAATCCGCTGTGTGGTGTCAACGTTGACAACTCATAATACGAGTCACAAATGGTCAGAGGGGGGAAACAATGGTTTGGGACCACCAAGTATCACATAGCAAGCACAAGGGGCTTCAATACGTTGTGGCACAGTGTGGAGACCATGCACGATGACCAACCAAAGTAGGCATATGTCACTGACCATGACCAAATAATGTCACTAAGTGTGGTAAACTTTGAAAACTCACAACACGAGTCACAAATGGTCAGGGTGGAAGGTAATGGTTTGTGAATACTAGTTATCTACTAGCAAGTACAAATACCTTCAATCTGTAGTGGCACAATGTGGCTTCGATGCACAGTGACCAACCAAAGTATGCATATGTCACTGACCATGACGAAAGAATTTCACTTCATGTGGTCAACGTTGAAAACGCATAACACGAGTCACAAATGGACAGAGGGGGAAACAATGGGTTGGGAACACTAGTTATCAATGAGGAATCACAAAGACCTTCAACAAGCAGTGGCACGGTATGGCTAGCGTGCACAGTGACCAACCAAAGGATGCATACGTCACTGATTACGACCGAATAAGTCCACTATGTGTGGTCAACATTGACAACTCATAACACGATTCACAAATGGTCAGAGGGAGAGAAAATGGTTTGGGAAGCCAATGTATTGACTAGAAAGGAGAAATAACTTCAATACGTAGTGGCACGGTGTGGCTAATATGCACACCAAACAACCAAACTAGGCATATGTCACTGGTCATGACCACATAATTTCAATATGGGTGGTCAACGTTGACCAACCATGATACGAGTCACAAACAGTCAGGACAGGAAACAATGCTATGGGAATATCGGTTCTCAACTACCAAGTACAATGACCTTCAGTCAGTAGTAGCACGGTGTGGCTACCATGCACAATGACCGACGAAAGTAGGCATATGTACTGCCTTTGACCAAAGAAATCCGTCGTGTGTGGTCAACGTTGACAACTCATAATTCGAGTCACAAATTTTCAGAGGGGGAAATAATGGTTTGGGAACACCAAGTATCACATAGCAAGCACAAGGGGCTTCAATACGTTCTGGCACAGTGTGGAGACCATGCACGATGACCAACCAAAGTAGGCATATGTCACTGACCATGACGAAAGAATTTCACTTTATGTGGTCAACGTTGAAAACACATAACACGAGTCACAAATGGTCAGGGTGGAAGGTAATGGTTTGTGAATACTAGTTATCTACTAGCAAGTACAAATACCTTCAATATGTAGTGGCACAGTGTGGATACAATGCACGATGACCAACCAAAGTAGGCATATGTCACTGACCATGACGAAAGAATTTCACTTTATGTGGTCAACGTTGAAAACACATAACACGAGTCACAAATGGTCAGGGTGGAAGGTAATGGTTTGTGAATACTAGTTATCTACTAGCAAGTACAAATACCTTCAATATGTAGTGGCACAGTGTGGATACAATGCACGATGACCAACCAAAGTAGGCATATGTCACTGACCATGACGAAAGAATTTCACTTTATGTGGTCAACGTTGAAAACACATAACACGAGTCACAAATGGTCAGGGTGGAAGGTAATGGTTTGTGAATACTAGTTATCTACTAGCAAGTACAAATACCTTCAATATGTAGTGGCACAGTGTGGATACAATGCACGATGACCAACCAAAGTAGGCATATGTCACTGACCATGACGAAAGAATTTCACTTTATGTGGTCAACGTTGAAAACACATAACACGAGTCACAAATGGTCAGGGTGGAAGGTAATGGTTTGTGAATACTAGTTATCTACTAGCAAGTACAAATACCTTCAATATGTAGTGGCACAGTGTGGATACAATGCACGATGACCAACCAAAGTAGGCATATGTCACTGACCATGACGAAAGAATTTCACTTTATGTGGTCAACGTTGAAAACACATAACACGAGTCACAAATGGTCAGAGGGAGAGACAATGGTTTGGGAAGCCAATGTATTGACTAGAAAGGAGAAATAACTTCAATACGTAGTGGCACGGTGTGGCTAATATGCACACCAAACAACCAAACTAGGCATATGTCACTGATCATGACCAGAGAATTTCAATATGGGTGGTCAACGTTGACCAACCATAACACGAGTCACAAACAGTCAGGAAAGGAAACAATGCTATGAGAATATCGGTTCTCAACTACCAAGTACAACGACCTTCAGTCAGTAGTAGCACGGTGTGACTACCATGCACAATGACCGACCAAAGTAGGCATATGTACTGCCTTTGTCCAAAGAAATCCGCTGTGTGTGGTCCACGTTGACAACTCATCATACGAGTCACACATGGTCAGATGGGGAAACTATGGTTTGGGAACACCAAGTATCACATAGCAAGCACAAGGGGCTTCAATACGTTGTGGCATAGTGTGGAGACCATGCACGATGACCAACCAAAGTAGGCATATATCACTGAGGATGACCAAATAATGTCACTAAGTGTGGTAAACTTTGACAACTCACAACACGAGTCACAAATGGTCAGGGTTGAAGGTAATGGTTTGTGAATACTAGTTATCTACTAGCAAGTACAAATACCTTCAATCTGTAGTGGCACAATGTGGCTTCAATGCACAGTGACCAACCAAAGTATGCANATGTCACTGACCATGACGAAAGAATTTCACTTCATGTGGTCAACGTTGAAAACACATAACACGAGTCACAAATGGTCAGAGGGGAAAACAATGGGTTGGGAACACTAGTTATCAACTAGGAAGTACAAAGACCTTCAACAAGCAGTGGCACGGTATGGCTAGCGTGCACAACGACCAACCAAAGGATGCATACGTCACTGACTACGACCGAATAAGTCCACTATGTGTGGTCAACATTGACAACTCATAACACGAGTCACAAATGGTCAGAGGGAGAGAAAATGGTTTGGGAAGCCCATGTATTGACTAGAAAGGAAAAATAACGCCAATACATAGTGGCACAGTGTGGCTAATATGCACACCAAACAACCAAACTAGACATATGTCACTGATCATGACCAGAGAATTTCAATATGGGTGGTCAACGTTGACCAACCATAACACGAGTCACAAACGGTCAGGACAGGAAGCAATGCTATGGAACATCGGTTCCCAACTACCAAGTACAAATACCTTAAGTTAGTAGTAGCACGGTGTGGCTACCATGCACAATGACCAACCAAAGTAGGCACATGTACTACCTTTGACCAAAGAAATCCGCTATGTGTGGTCAACGTTCACAACTCATAATACGAGTCACAAACGGTCAGAGGGGGAAACAATGGTTTGGGAACACCAAGTATCACATAGCAAGCACAAGGGGCTTCAATACGTTGTGGCACAGTGTGGAGACCATGCACGATGACCAACCAAAGTAGGCATATATCACTGACCATGACCAAATAATGTCACTAAGTGTGGTAAACTGTGACAACTCACAATACGAGTCACAAATGGTCAGGGTGGAAGGTAATGGTTTGTGAATACTAGTTATCTACTAGCAAGTACAAATACCTTCAGTCTGTAGTGGCACAATGTGGCTTCAATGCACAGTGACCAACCAAAGTATGCACATGTCACTGACCATGACGAAAGAATTTCACTTCATGTGGTCAA
>SZWC01013353.1:11432-21935 GCA_023375785.1 Penium margaritaceum | reverse complement strand
ACGAGTCACAAATGGTCAGGGTGGAAGGTAATGGTTTGTGAATACTAGTTATCTACTAGCAAGTACAAATACCTTCAGTCTGTAGTGGCACAATGTGGCTTCAATGCACAGTGACCAACCAAAGTATGCATATGTCACTGACCATGACGAAAGAATTTCACTTCATGTGGTCAATATTGAAAACGCACAACACCAGTCACAAATGGTCAGAGGGGAAAACAATGGATTGGGAACACTAGTTATCAACTAGCACGTACAAAGACCTTCAACAAGCAGTGGCACGGTATGGCTAGCGTGCACAGTGACCAACCAAAGGATGCATACATCACTGACTACAACCAAATAAGTCCACAGTGTGTGGTCAACATTGACAACTCATAACACGAGTCACAAACGGTCAGAGGGAGAGAAAATGGTTTGGGAAGCTAATGTATTGTCTGGAAAGGACAAATAACTTCAATACGTAGTGGCACGGTGTGGCTAATATGCACACCAGACAACCAAACTAGGCATATGTCACTGATCATGACCAGAGAATTTCAGTATGGGTGGTCAACGTTGACCAACCAGAACACGAGTCACAAGCAGTCAGGACAGGAAACAATGCTATGGGAACATCGGTTCTCAACTACCAAGTACAACAACCTTCAGTCAGTTGTAGCACGGTGTGGCTACCATGCACAATGACCGGCCAAAGTAGGCATATGTACTGCCTTTGACCAAAAAAATCCGCTGTGTGTGGTCAACGTTGACAACTCATAATACATGTCACAAATTGTCAGAGTGGGAAACAATGGTTTGGGAATACCAAGTATCACATAGCAAGCACAAGGGGCTTCAATACGTTGTGGCACAGTGTGGAGACCATGCACGATGACCAACCAAAGTAGGCATATATCACTGACCATGACCAAATAATGTCACTATGTGTGGTAAACTTTGACAACTTACAACACGAGTCACAAATGGTCAGGGTGGAAGGTAATGGTTTGTGAATACTAGTTATCTACTAGCAAGTACAAATACCTTCAATCTGTAGTGGCACAATGTGGCTTCGATGCACAGTGACCAACCAAAGTATGCACATGTCACTAACCATGACGAACGAATTTCACTTCACGTGGTCAACGTTGAAAACGCATAACACGAGTCACAAATGGTCAGAGGGAGAGAAAATGGTTTGGGAAGCCAATGTATTGACTAGAAAGGAGAAATAACTTCAATACGTAGTGGCACGGTGTGGCTAACATGCACACCAAACAACCCAACTAGGCATATGTCACTGATCATGACCAGAGAATTTCAATATGGGTGGTCAACGTTGACCAACCATGATACGAGTCACAAACAGTCAGGACAGGAAACAATGCTATGGGAATATCGGTTCTCAACTACCAAGTACAACGACCTTCAGTCAGTAGTAGCACGGTGTGCCTACCATGCACAATGACCGACCAAAGTAGGCATATGTACTGCCTCTGACCAATGAAATCCGCTGTGTGTGGTCAACGTTGACAACTCATAATACATGTCACAAATTGTCAGAGTGGGAAACAATGGTTTGGGAATACCAAGTATCACATAGCAAGCACAAGGGGCTTCAATACGTTCTGGCACAGTGTGGAGACCATGCACGATGACCAACCAAAGTAGGCATATGTCACTGACCATGACCAAATAACGTCACTAAGTGTGGTAAACTGTGACAACTCACAATACGAGTCACAAATGGTCAGGGTGGAAGGTAATGGTTTGTGAATACTAGTTATCTACTAGCAAGTACAAATACCTTCAATCTGTAGTGGCACAATGTGGCTTCGATGCACAGTGACCAACCAAAGTATGCACATGTCACTAACCATGACGAACGAATTTCACTTCACGTGGTCAACGTTGAAAACGCATAACACGAGTCACAAATGGTCAGAGGGAGAGAAAATGGTTTGGGAAGCCAATGTATTGACTAGAAAGGAGAAATAACTTCAATACGTAGTGGCACGGTGTGGCTAACATGCACACCAAACAACCCAACTAGGCATATGTCACTGATCATGACCAGAGAATTTCAATATGGGTGGTCAACGTTGACCAACCATGATACGAGTCACAAACAGTCAGGACAGGAAACAATGCTATGGGAATATCGGTTCTCAACTACCAAGTACAACGACCTTCAGTCAGTAGTAGCACGGTGTGCCTACCATGCACAATGACCGACCAAAGTAGGCATATGTACTGCCTCTGACCAATGAAATCCGCTGTGTGTGGTCAACGTTGACAACTCATAATACATGTCACAAATTGTCAGAGTGGGAAACAATGGTTTGGGAATACCAAGTATCACATAGCAAGCACAAGGGGCTTCAATACGTTCTGGCACAGTGTGGAGACCATGCACGATGACCAACCAAAGTAGGCATATGTCACTGACCATGACCAAATAACGTCACTAAGTGTGGTAAACTGTGACAACTCACAATACGAGTCACAAATGGTCAGGGTGGAAGGTAATGGTTTGTGAATACTAGTTATCTACTAGCAAGTACAAATACCTTCAATCTGTAGTGGCACAATGTGGCTTCGATGCACAGTGACCAACCAAAGTATGCACATGTCACTAACCATGACGAACGAATTTCACTTCACGTGGTCAACGTTGAAAACGCATAACACGAGTCACAAATGGTCAGAGGGAGAGAAAATGGTTTGGGAAGCCAATGTATTGACTAGAAAGGAGAAATAACTTCAATACGTAGTGGCACGGTGTGGCTAACATGCACACCAAACAACCCAACTAGGCATATGTCACTGATCATGACCAGAGAATTTCAATATGGGTGGTCAACGTTGACCAACCATGATACGAGTCACAAACAGTCAGGACAGGAAACAATGCTATGGGAATATCGGTTCTCAACTACCAAGTACAACGACCTTCAGTCAGTAGTAGCACGGTGTGCCTACCATGCACAATGACCGACCAAAGTAGGCATATGTACTGCCTCTGACCAATGAAATCCGCTGTGTGTGGTCAACGTTGACAACTCATAATACATGTCACAAATTGTCAGAGTGGGAAACAATGGTTTGGGAATACCAAGTATCACATAGCAAGCACAAGGGGCTTCAATACGTTCTGGCACAGTGTGGAGACCATGCACGATGACCAACCAAAGTAGGCATATGTCACTGACCATGACCAAATAACGTCACTAAGTGTGGTAAACTGTGACAACTCACAATACGAGTCACAAATGGTCAGGGTGGAAGGTAATGGTTTGTGAATACTAGTTATCTACTAGCAAGTACAAATACCTTCAATCTGTAGTGGCACAATGTGGCTTCGATGCACAGTGACCAACCAAAGTATGCACATGTCACTAACCATGACGAACGAATTTCACTTCACGTGGTCAACGTTGAAAACGCATAACACGAGTCACAAATGGTCAGAGGGAGAGAAAATGGTTTGGGAAGCCAATGTATTGACTAGAAAGGAGAAATAACTTCAATACGTAGTGGCACGGTGTGGCTAACATGCACACCAAACAACCCAACTAGGCATATGTCACTGATCATGACCAGAGAATTTCAATATGGGTGGTCAACGTTGACCAACCATGATACGAGTCACAAACAGTCAGGACAGGAAACAATGCTATGGGAATATCGGTTCTCAACTACCAAGTACAAATACCTTCAGTCAGTAGTAGCACGGTGTGGCTACCATGCACAATGACCAACCAAAGTAGGCACATGTACTGCCTTTGACCAAAGAAATCCGCTGTGTGTGGTCAATGTTGACAACTCATAATACGAGTCACAAACGTTCAGAGGGGGAAACAATGGTTTGGGAACACCAAGTATCACATAGCAAGCACAAGGGGCTTCTATACGTCGTGGCACAATGTGGAGACCATGCACGATGAACAACCAAAGTAGACATATGTCACTGACCATGACCAAATAATGGCACTAAGTGTGGTAAACGTTGACAACCCACAACACGAGTCACAAATGGTCGGGGTGGAAGATAATGGTTTGTGAATACTAGTTATCTGCTAGCAAGTACAAATACATTCAATCTGTAGTTGCACAATGTGGCTTCAATGCACAGTGACCAACCAAAGTATGTACATGTCACTGACCATGACGAAAGAATTTCACTTCATGTGGTCAACGTTGAAAACGCATAACACGAGTCACAAATGGTCAGAGGGGGAAACAATGGGTTGGGAACACTAGTTATCAACTAGGAAGTACAAAGACCTTCAACAAGCAGTGGCACGGTATGGCTAGCATGCACAGCGACCAACCAAAGGATGCATACGTCACTGACTATGACCGAATAAGTCCACTATGTGTGGTCAACATTGACAACTCATAACACGAGTCACAAATGGTCAGAGGGGAAAACAATGGATTGGGAACACTAGTTATCAACTAGAAAGTCCAAAGACCTTCAACAAGCAGTGGCACGGTATGGCTAGCGTGCACAGTGACCAACCAAAGGATGCATACGTCACTGACTACGACCGAATAAGTCCACTATGTGTGGTCAACATTGACAACTCATAATACGAGTCACAAATGGTCAGAGGGGAAAACAATGGATTGGGAACACTAGTTATCAACTAGAAAGTCCAAAGACCTTCAACAAGCAGTGGCACGGTATGGCTAGCGTGCACAGTGACCAACCAAAGGATGCATACGTCACTGACTACGACCGAATAAGTCCACTATGTGTGGTCAACATTGACAACTCATAATACGAGTCACAAATGGTCAGAGGGGAAAACAATGGATTGGGAACACTAGTTATCAACTAGAAAGTCCAAAGACCTTCAACAAGCAGTGGCACGGTATGGCTAGCGTGCACAGTGACCAACCAAAGGATGCATACGTCACTGACTACGACCGAATAAGTCCACTATGTGTGGTCAACATTGACAACTCATAATACGAGTCACAAATGGTCAGAGGGGAAAACAATGGATTGGGAACACTAGTTATCAACTAGAAAGTCCAAAGACCTTCAACAAGCAGTGGCACGGTATGGCTAGCGTGCACAGTGACCAACCAAAGGATGCATACGTCACTGACTACGACCGAATAAGTCCACTATGTGTGGTCAACATTGACAACTCATAATACGAGTCACAAATGGTCAGAGGGGAAAACAATGGATTGGGAACACTAGTTATCAACTAGAAAGTCCAAAGACCTTCAACAAGCAGTGGCACGGTATGGCTACCATGCACAATGACCAGCCAAAATATTCTTGTGTCATTGAATATCATAAGAAGAGTTTCACTGTGTCTTGTCAACTCTCCTTCTCACGGCTGGTCAATCGCAGCAATCGTTGATAGGTTATTCAAGCTCAAAGTTGCAAAATTCAAAACTTAGTCTGCGTCAATTGTTTATGAATAAACTGGATTTGTTATCATTCATACCTTTGAAAACTACCCTATAATATTACACCCCCTCAACTCTACCTTCGAGCCTAAGCCATGGGGGGGTAGGGGGTGTGTCATAATGCGGTCGCAAATCTGTGCTCCAGGTCGTCCACGGAACATCCCTCTAGAGGGATGGGAGGGAGTATTCCAGTGAAGGCACCTACGCGTAACAAATAAACAAAAACCGACCTGGTGTCAAAGGGAGGAACCTTTTGCTATTTATTGACTAGCAAGTGCAAATACTTTCAACAAGTAGTGGAACGGTGTGGCTACCATGTACAATGACCAACCAGATTAGGCATGTGCCACTTACCATGACCAAATAACTTTTCTATGTGTAGTCAACGCTGACAACCCATACTATGGGTCACAAATTGTCCGAGGGGGAAACAATGGGTTGGGAACACCATGTATCACATAGCAAGCACAAGGGGCTACAATACGTTGTGGCACGGTGTGGAGACCATGCACGATGACCAACCAAATTAGGCATATGTCACTGACCATGACCAAATAACATCACTAAGTGTGGTAAACTTTGACAAATCACAACACGAGTCACAAATGGTCAGGGTGGAAGGTAATGGTTTGTGAATAATAGTTATCTACTAGAAAGTACAATTACCTTCAATATGTAGTGGCACAATGTGGCTTCAATGCACAGTGACCAACCAAAGTATGCATATGTCACTAACCATGACGAACAAATTTCACTTCATGTGGTCAAAGTTGAAAACACATAACACGAGTCACAAATGGTCAGAGGGGAAAACAATGGATTGGGAACACTAGTTATCAACTAGGAAGTACAAAGACCTTCAACAAGCAGTGGCACGGTATGGCTAGCGTGCACAGCGACCAACCAAAGGATGCATACGTCACTGACTACGACCGAATAAGTCCACTATGTGTGGTCAACATTGACAACTCATAACACGATTCACAAATGGTCAGAGGGAGAGACAATGGTTTGGGAAGCCAATGTAGTGACTAGAAAGGACATATAACTTAGTGGCACGGTGTGGCTAATATGCACACCAAACAACCAAACTAGGCATATGTCACTGATCATGACCAGATAATTTCAATATGGGTGGTCAACGTTGACCAACCATAACACGAGTCACAAACAGTCAGGAGAGGAAACAATGCTGTGAGAATATCGGTTCTCAACTACCAAGTACAACGACCTTCAGTCAGTAGTAGCACGGTGTGACTACCATGCACAATGACCGACCAAAGTAGGCATATGTACTGCATTTGACCAAAGAAATCCGCTGTGTGTGGTCCACGTTGACAACTCATCATACGAGTCGCAAATGGTCAGATGGGGAAACTATGGTTTGGGAACACCAAGTATCACATAGCAAGCACAAGGGGCTTCAATACGTTGTGGCACAGTGTGGAGACCATGCACGATGACCAACCAAAGTAGGCATATATCACTGACCATGACCAAATAATGTCACTAAGTGTGGTAAACTTTGACAACTCACAACACGAGTCACAAATGGTCAGGGTTGAAGGTAATGGTTTGTGAATACTAGTTATCTACTAGTAAGTACAAATACCTTCAATCTGTAGTGGCACAATGTGGCTTCAATGCACAGTGACCAACCAAAGTATGCACATGTCACTGACCATGACGAAAGAATTTCACTTCATGTGGTCAACGTTGAAAACGCATAACACGAGTCACAAACGGTCAGAGGGGGAAACAATGGTTTGGGAACACCAAGTATCACATAGCAAGCACAAGGGGCTTCAATACGTTGTGGCACAGTGTGGAGACCATGCACGATGACCAACCAAAGTAGACATATGTCACTGACCATGACCAAATAATGTCACTAAGTGTGGTAAACTTTGACAACTCACAACACGAGTCACAAATGGTCAGGGTTGAAGGTAATGGTTTGTGAATACTAGTTATCTACTAGTAAGTACAAATACCTTCAATCTGTAGTGGCACAATGTGGCTTCAATGCACAGTGACCAACCAAAGTATGCATATGTCACTGACCATGATGAAAGAATTTTACTTCATGTGGTCAACGTTGAAAACGCATAACACGAGTCACAAACGGTCAGGACAGGAAGCAATGCTATGGAATATCGGTTCTCAACTACCAAGTACAAATACCTTCAGTCAGTAGTAGCACGGTGTGGCTACCATGCACAATGACCAACCAAAGTAGGCACATGTACTGCCTTTTACCAAAGAAATCCGCTGTGTGTGGTCAAGGTTGACAACTCATAATACGAGTCACAAACGGTCAGAGGGGGAAACAATGGTTTGGGAACACCAAGTATCACATAGCAAGCACAAGGGGTTTCAACACGTCGTGGCACAGTGTGGAGACCATGCACGATGACCAACCAAAGTAGACATATGTCACTGACCATGACCAAATAATGTCACTAAGTGTGGTAAACGTTGACAACCCACAACACGAGTCACAAATGGTCAGGGTGGAAGATAATGGCTTGTGAATACTAGTTATCTGCTAGCAAGTACAAATACATTCAATCTGTAGTGGCACAATGTGGCTTCAATGCACAGTGACCAACCAAAGTATGTACATGTCACTGACCATGACGAAAGAATTTCACTTCATGTGGTCAACGTTGAAAACGCATAACACGAGTCACAAATGGTCAGAGGGGAAAACAATGGGTTGGGAACACTAGTTATCAACTAGGAAGTACAAAGACCTTCAACAAGCAGTGGCACGGTATGGCTAGTGTGCACAGCGACCAACCAAAGGATGCATACGTCACTGACTATGACCGAATAAGTCCACTATGTGTGGTCAACATTGACAACTCATAACACGAGTCACAAATGGTCAGAGGGAGAGAAAATGGTTTGGGAAGCCTATGTATTGACTAGAAAGGAAAAATAACGCCAATACATAGTGGCACAGTGTGGCTAATATGCACACCAAACAACCAAACTAGGCATATGTCACTGATCATGACAAGAGAATTTCAATATGGGTGGTCAACGTTGACCAACCATAACACGAGTCACAAACGGTCAGGACAGGAAGCAATGCTATGGAATATCGGTTCTCAACTACCAAGTACAAAAACCTTCAGTCAGTAGTAGCACGGTGTGGCTACCATGCACAATGACCAACCAAAGTAGGCACATGTACTACCTTTGACCAAAGAAATCCGCTGTGTGTGGTCAACGTTCATAACTCATAATACGAGTCACAAACGGTCAGAGGGGGAAACAATGGTTTGGGAACACCAAGTATCACATAGCAAGCACAAGGGGCTTCAGTACGTTGTGGCACGGTGTGGAGACCATGCACGATGACCAACCAAAGTAGGCATATGTCACTGACCATGACCAAATAACGTCACTGACTACGACTAGTTATCAACGAGGAAGTACAAAGACCTTCAACAAGCAGTGGCACGGTATGGCTAGCGTGCACAGTGACCAACCAAAGGATGCATACGTCACTGACTACGACCGAATAAGTCCACTATGTGTGGTCAACATTGACAACTCATAACACGAGTCACAAATTGTCAGAGGGAGAGAAAATGGTTTGGGAAGCCAATGTATTGACTAGAAAGGACAAATAACTTCAAAACGTAGTGGCACGGTGTGGATAATATGCACACCAAACAACCAAACTAGGCATATGTCACTGGTCATGACCACAGAATTTCAATATGGGTGGTCAACGTTGACCAACCATGATACGAGTCACAAACAGTTAGGACAGGAAACAATGCAATGGGAATATCGGTTCTCAACTACCAAGTACAATGACCTTCAGTCAGTAGTAGCACGGTGTGGCTACCATGCACAATGACCGACCAAAGTAGGCATATGTACTGCCTTTGACCAAAGAAATCCACTGTGTGTGGTCAACGTTGACAACTCATAATTCGAGTCACAAATTGTCAGAGGGGAAACAATGGTTTGGGAACACCAAGTATCACATAGCAAGCACAAGGGGCTTCAATACGTTCTGGCACAGTGTGGAGACCATGCACGACGACCAACCAAAGTAGGCATATGTCACTGACCATGACCAAATAATGTCACTAAGTGTGGTAAACTTTGACAACCCACTACACGAGTCACAAATGGTCAGGGTGGAAGGTAATGGTTTTTGAATACTAGTTATCTACTAGCAAGTACAAATACCTTCAAGCTGTAGTGGCACAATGTGGCTTCAATGCATAGTGACCAACCAAAGTATGCATATGTCACTGACCATGACGAAATAATTTCACTTCATGTGGTCAACGTTGAAAACGCATAACACGAGTGACAAATGGCGAGAGGGGAAAAAAATGGGTTGGGAACACTAGTTATCAACTAGGAAGTACAAAGACCTTGAACAAGCAGTGGCACGGTATGGCTAGTGTGCACAGTGACCAACCAAATGATGCATACGTCACTAACTACGACCGAATAAGTCCACTATATGTGGTCAACATTGAAAACTCATAACACGAGTCACAAATGGTCAAAGGGATAGAAACTGGTATGGGAAGCCTATGTATCGACTAGAAAGGACAAATAACTTCAATACGTAGTGGCACGGTGTGGCTAATATGCACACCAAACANAGAGAATTTCAATATGGGTGGTCAACGTTGACCAACCATAACACGAGTCACAAACAGTCAGGATAGGAAACAATGCTATGGGAATATCGGTTCTTAACTACCAAGTACAACGGCCTTCAGTCTGTAGTAGCACGGTGTGGCTACCATGCACAATGACCGACCAAAGTAGGCATATGTACTGCCTTTGACCAGAGAAATCCGCTGTGTGTGGTCAACGTTGACAACTCATAATACGAGTCACAAATGGTCAGAGGGGGAAACAATGGTTTGGGAACACCAAGCATCACATAGCAAGCACAAGGGGCTTCAATACGTTGTAGCACAGGGTGGAGACCATGCACGATGACCAACCAAAGTAGGCATATGTCACTGACCATGACCAAATAATGTCACTAAGTGTGGTAAACTTTGACAACTCACAACACGAGTCACAAATGGTCAGGGT
>SZWC01013352.1:69980-75024 GCA_023375785.1 Penium margaritaceum | reverse complement strand
CACATGCACGACACCACCAACGCACATGCACGACACCAACGCACATGCCGTGTCGTGTGCTCTCTGTTGTGTGGTGTGTGTTGTTTGTCGTGTGTTTTGTACAAGCCGTGAACAGCAAGGAACTCCACATGGAAATGCTCTTTCACTCGCAACAAAAGTAGTCCCGCAGGAACGTGTATGGGGGGGGGGGGCAGGGCATTAGGCCAACAGGGAAGAAGGAGAGGAAAGGCACAGGCAAGCAAGCACACAACAAAAAAAAACAGAAAAGCAAGCAGGCAAGAAGGCAAGCAAAGGTCTGACAGGCTTCATTTGTCCGCACAGACCTGCAATTTGCCGACGTCGTTTCTGAACACCTCCAGATCTTGCTTTAGAGCACCAAGTCGCTTCTCGGCCGAGTCCACTATGTGCTGCAGCAAGAAAAGCAGTGGAAGTAGCACAGAAAACACACATGCCATCCACATGCCATCCACATGCCATCCACATGCATGTGCAGTGTAACAACAGCAGCTTTTTCTCGGTGGTGTTGACTGTCAGACATTGCTGTGCATGGTATTCCGTTGCAGTGCATTGACGTACGTCGCCTTCTATCGCAGTACATCACGCTACATTGCCAAGTACAAGTCATGGAACATTGCTGTACATCGCTTTGCATCGACAAATGCATTGCTGTACAACACCATACACCACCATACACCACCCTACATTGCCGCATATTGGCATACATCGTTGTACAGAGTCGTACATCACCTTACAGCACAGTACATTACGATGCATCACCGTACATTGCCATTCTTTGCAAAGTGCAACATGATTGTGTGAAGTGCAACATGATTGTGTGAAGTGCGACATGATTGTGTGAAGTGTGACATGATTGTGTGAAGTGCAACATGATTGTGTGAAGTGTAACATGATTGTGTGAAGTGTGACATGATTGTGTGAAGTGTGACATGATTGTGTGAAGTGTGACATGATTGTGCGCACCTCAGGAGTGCGGAAGCGACCAAATGTTCGTCGGTACAAGAACCGCCGAGTGCCTGTGCATGCAACGAGAAAAGAATCACCCACGCAGACAGATGGGGCTGGTGCAACCAACCACGCACAGGAGACAGCGCTGGTGCATGGAGAGAGAAGGAAGAGAGAAGAAAGTGAGAAGAAAGAGAGATCAGAGAGGGATGAAAGAGAGATCAAAGAGGGATGAAAGAGGGATGAAGAGAGACATGTGGTTTACGGCACATCATGCATCCCTTCATCGTCCCATCATCACCCTCACGTCATACATACATATGGGGGAGGACAGAGGGGGTGCTGGTGAGGGGGAAGGGGAGGGGGATTGCGAACGATCAATTCACAACTCAGAGGATGAGGGCAAAAGCTGCACGAAGCAAAGTGGGACGAGGTGCTGAAGAGGGAACTGAGTGATGAACAAGTGCATGAGATGAGATAGAAATCACGGAAGAATTCAAGTGTGTGTGTCCATGTTGACTTTGCAAGATCGAGGTCGAAGTCGAGGTCGAAGGGTCTATCCTACGTTTCTAGCGGCAGCGGTAGAGTCGAGAGTCGACGGTCAAGTTACGACGGGAAACAAGTTGCGAAGCCGAGACCAGCGGCCAGGGGACTATCTCTCGCAACACACTCTGGACGCGAGAAAAGTGTCTGTCATGACTGATGCCTTCTTTGGCTACAGAGTCTTAGGTCTTTTGTAATCAAACCTATCATTAAACCTTCATTTCTATGGTTTGATGGTATTTTTTGGAGGTTTTCACTCCGCATAACAGCACTGTGAAATATCTTCAAAACACACCCTCTATTTCTGCACGTCGGTGATAGATGGTCCGGCAGTCGAGCTGACCGCCAGACCACCAGCGGAAGGTCGACCCTACCTTAAAAGTCGAGGTCGCTACCCAGGGTCGAGCATAGACCCTGCGACCTGGACTTTTTGGCAGAAAGTCGAAGGTCGAGGTCAACACTGGTGTGTGTGTGTGTGTGAAAGCTCTAAGCTTCTACCACTTGTGCAGCGCAGAGGATGCCTCTGATACTCTCAAAAGGAATCTTCCAGAGGGATGTGCATGCACTCATGAGCCCCGCAATAGCTTGCTCTTCTCCCTGCTGTGTGACTGTAGAGTACTTGCTCAAATCTGTCAACCAAAGTAATTTTGATTCTGAGATTACCAGGAAGGCAAAGCAGGACGGTGGTAGCAGCCACCACAGATGACTCGGTACGATGTTCCAGGGCATACATCACTCCACCTGATAGTGACAACAGCACACACCACAGCAGCAACCACAATAGCGCCAGTGGTAGCAGCATCAGCAGTAGCAGCAGTGGCGGTGGTAGCAGCCGCAACGGAAGACACAACAGCAGCAGCAGCTGCAGCAGTAGCAGCAGCAACAGCCGCAACAGCAGCAGAAGCAGCAGCAGCTGCATTAGCAGCAGAAACAGAAGTAGCAGCAGTGGCGGAAGTGGCATTGGCGGCAGCAGCAGCAGCGGCAATAACAGCAGCAGCAGCAGTAGCAGAAGCAGAAACAGGAACAGCAGCAACAGTAGTAGAAGCAGGAACAGCAGCAGCAGAAGCAGCAGCAGTAGTAGAAGCAGGAACAGCGACAGCATGGAAAGCGAAAAGAGCACAGCAGGATGAATCGCCTAACAGCCACAGCAGCAAATGCTAGTGCAATTGAGACTACGCAGGACAAACATCTGCACGTGCGAAAAATAGCAGGTGTAGGTGTAGGTGTGAGCCCCATGTAAGCATAGCATGCACGTCAGTACCACTCGACTTCGTCCATGCGCTTTGTCCATTATGCAGACTGCAGACCATCAAAGTCGATGGACCATGTCTAAACTAGCTGCACTCCCATGTCATGAAATTGCCCATTTTACGCAAGAAAGAAGAATTTCTCACCCTTGAGATGCGTGAAGAAGAGTTGTTCGTACGTTTTGGCTTCCTCTAGGTGCTCCTCGTAGAGCGTCTGCCATGGTCGCAACAAATGGTCACAAACCACCACCAACCACACAAACGTCGCAACCACAACCAGCCACAACAAATGTCGCAGCCACCGAAAAGAAGAACAGATGGCGCAACGACCACTGACTGCTCCAAAAAGCAAAGAGGGAGGGACGTTGCTCCTGTGAGAGAAATTCATCCACCAGCAAATCGATGTATCCGCCTCACATGTGTGAATCATGCATGAGAATGGCCCGTGCCATCCCATTGTGAGAGAAATGTGTGTCAGCATAGAGGAGCAAGGTACAGAATGAGGGAAGGCTTGGCAAACAAGAGAGCAAGGGAGAGGGCGGGATAACAAGAGAGAGGGAGACAGGGAGAGGAAGAAAGAGTGAGGGAGAGCAAGGGAGAGGGGGAGAGGGAGAGCAAGGTAGAGTGACGGAGCGAGCAAGAGACTGAGGGAGTGAGGGAGCCCAGAGGAAGAGACATTCCCCTAAAAAACTAATGCCTCGAGGGCACTCACCTTGGCCTGGCTGAGCTGGTCCGACGTGGCAGCCTCCATTCGCACCACCTCAAGCCTCGCAGCCTTCACTGCGCTCTGCGCGGCATCCAACGCCAGCTGCTGTGCCTCCCTCACGCTCTCGTTCCCGACCAGCACGCTCTGCACCCACCGCCATGCCTCCTCCATCCTGCCGGATCAAGCCTGGCCTGCGGAGTGTCGCCTGCTCCTACAGTGTCGCCTGCTCCTACTTACGGAATGTCTCGGAGGAGAAACTTGGGAAAATTGCTCAGACGGAGGAGGGCGAGAGAGGTAGGCAGGAAGTGGCAGCTTTGGCCGAACTCCACCCAACGCTCGCCCTCCTCTCCACGACACTAGTCCAGGGACAACCGCCGGTAAAAATCCCTACTTGCGTCCATTGACAAGAAAGAGCAGTCTGCGTAAATGAAGACGTATATGACCAAATATATCTTACCATGACAAAACGATCGAACGCAGACACACGTCGAAGTATTCAGTCTTTTTATCGTGCACTCCTTCGAGTTCCATGGCTGGTATCGAACGGCTGTGCACGCATGGTCTCACACCGGACAGCGCAAGACATCGTCCACACCGACTGAGGCGAAAGAAAAGTTTTAGGAAGTTTCTAACGTCGAGTGCTCGATCGACGGCGGTGCTTTAGTGCACCCTCAGCCGCAGCGAAACGCGGCGAGTCCCTTCGTGAAGGTTGCAGGGTCCGATGTGGCGAGCTCACACGAAAGAAATAAACGGTGCAGTGGTCATCAGTCGAACTCTGAAAGGTCCAGGGTAAGACGATCGGACTTCACAAGAGGTCGCGCGAAGGCGCGCCTTTTCGCTGTTCTTCAGCCACGAGATCGGAGACATCGACGGATTTCGTGGAGACTCTGGCCAGGGGGATTACTCCGTTAAGATAAGTGACATAAGGATGTCAAAGAACAGAGAGGGGGTTTCACTTTTCAATTCTTAAAATGAGGGTAGATATTGTTTTAGTCATAGTATTTAATGCCGATTGTGGTCTCTTTCACTACTTGCTACTGATTTGAAGAGCTATCTGTGAGATTCACCCCCAAGCTTAATTCTCCTCCGTGCACGGAGACTGTTCACAGAAGCCTTGAACTTTTTCTTGTCCTCTGGCCGTACTCCCGAGCAGGGTGGGCTACCCACGTGCCCTTCGCGGCCTCTTCTGACGCCCACGCTGGAACGCTTCGTTCGTGCAGATGTGACTCCGCAGTCCCACTCCACCGTCAACAAAGCTCGTGACCTCCTACGGTCCTCCTCAGGGTTGTGACCGGACATGGCTTCAAGCATGGCTGCTTGCGGGCCGAGTTCTCCGTTTCTCTTCGGACGTCCCCTCCGCGACGTCGTTCCCCGCGACGGCAGGGTCCCGCGCATGAACGGTCTCCGTTCAGATTCGAGGCCAGTGCCATGCGAAATTGCCGCGAACAACCAGAAGCTGTCGAGTCGTTGCACCCGCGCCTCACTCTCCCCTTCAACTTCGCGCTCCCAAGGCCTCGCTGACCCTCCCCTCTCTCGCCACAGGGCTGCCCGTCCTCTTCCTGCTGACAAGCTCTGCCGCGGCTGC
>SZWC01013352.1:44318-64960 GCA_023375785.1 Penium margaritaceum | reverse complement strand
GTTGTTGTTGTTGTTGTTGTTGTTGTTGTTGTTGTTTTTTTTTTTTTTTTTTTTTTTTTTTTTTTCTCCTTCCATGTTCAGATTCGTCGCGCTCTAGACGCGAGTGGCACCCAGATTGTCAAGTCTGCATGGTACGACCGTGACGCTTGCTCTCAACACATCGTGGCAGGCTACACCAAGGTGAGACACCAACTCTCTGATTAAAAAAAAAATAGTAATTTCAGGTTACACCAAGGTGAGACAACTGTGTTAGGTTGCTGGGTGAGAGCATCCTTTCTCTCCCTCCATTCCTCGCAGACTCGTTTGCGGAGAGATTCTCTTGCAGCTGGTGTGCGAGCGTCCATGCACTCGTGTGGGTTTGGCTGCCCACCCCTGCAAGTAGTCTGCATGTACCCCATGCTGTGTGGACGGCATGTTGACTGCATGTACCACATCCTTCGTTTGCTTGTCTTTCTTGTACATGCTGTGATGTGCTGTGATGTGCTGTGCTGTGCTGTGCAGTGCTGTGCTGTGCTGTGCTGTGCTGTGCTGTGTTGTGCTGTGCTGCGCGCTGGGCTTTGCTGCGCTGCGCTGTGCTGTGCTGTGCTGTGCAGCCCCTTCGCTGCAGAGACTGGGACAGTGGTCTGATAGAGTACATCATCGGCTTCACCCTCAACCCTCCCATCGCAACACGCCTCTCACAAATACAGTGCCCAGGTGAGTGGTTGTCACAAACACAAGTGCCCAGGTGAGGGGTTGCACTATAGCTCGCCGATGGCTGCAGTGCGCATGCATCGGCATGCACGTTGCAGCCTGTGCACAAGTGCAATGGCCAGATGAGATGAGATGAGATCGATGGTACTTCTCCAAACTCGTTGGACCAGTGGTTCATTCATGCCGCTCCAATGTCGTTTGGTTGCTCGTGTGGCTCTCACGTCCTGACCCTGCCTGCGTCGCGTTGTGTCATGTCATGTGATGTCATGTCGTGGTGTGTCGTGGCGCGTGCAGTGTTGGTGGTGACGGGAAAAGACGACCGAATCGTGCCAGCGTGGAATGCGTACAGAGTGTACAAAGCGCTCCCCAATGCCATGCTGTGCGAGATTCCAGAGTGCGGTCACGTGCCGCAGGAGGAGAAGCCAGGCGTGGTGGTGGACCTCGTGGCTGCGTTTGTCAACGAGCACTTGCTCACACACTCGACCCAGTCATGAACCATCACCAGCCTCAGGCTTGCAGGTTGGCTTCAGGGGTCGATGGACGTTGTGGTGTGAAGGACAGGAGCGTGTATGCATTGAGCTCCATAGCCCGATGTCCTCCTGTATCTATTTGCACGAGGCTTGCGGATACAGCTCTGTACAAAACCATGCCAAGAGACTTCATCAGCAAGCTCGTCGTCTGACCAGCCATGTGGTAAAGAAGCAGTTCACTGTGTGTGGCACCGTGGGCGTCAAGCACCACTGATGTTCCTGCTGCTCACAATTTTCCGACTGTTGTGATCAGTCACACCGTGACCTAAAACAGTGGACTGTTGTCTATGCTGCGTACCATATGTGCTTGTAATTTCATCACCAGATTGCAACCCAGAACTGGGTAAGGTGTAAAGGACGCACCATGCGTCAATCTAACCTTTGACAAGAAATGCGAGCTTGAAGCCATGCTCGGTCTCAACATGGGGACTCCAGGGTGGAGAACGCATGCTGTGCGATGATATCTGGACTCCCCTCAGGTGGCCTCACATGGCACAGGTTTTGACTAGGTGAGCGAATTGGGAGGACTAAAACATCAGGAGTGTCATGATTTAACCGGCAGTCCTTTGGGGGGATTTTTCCAACAATAAGCCATTAGCCAGCCTGGACGACTGGCAGCTCCAGGTGCCCCTGGACTACCAGCAGAGCTGACAACGATGCTCCATGGGGCTGCAGGCCAATGGCCTCTTCCACCAGTCTTAAAGATGGAAGGAGTATGGGAAAATGGGAAATGCAACAGGCCTCATCTGGATGATTGTATGGTGGTGTAAGATCACATCCTCCAGAATGAACATCATCATGGAATCAATTCCTACTGCGCCCTGACACGTGCCGTCAGACTGACTTGACCAAGCTACCAGCAGCTATTGTTGCAAGGGGCATTGCAACTCCTCACAGTCGAGGAGAAGCTGCGGACGGACGCAGGACTCGAATTGCAACAGCTGCAATGGTTGCAAGCAGCTCCCCTGTGTGAAGAACATAACAGAGCTCTTCTCTTCTCTCCTCTGCTCTGTTCTGTGAGCGTGCAGATGAGGTGTGGATGTTTAGACAGGAAGGGAACATCAGTCACCTCATGACCCCATGCCTGAATAATCGATCGAGTAGGAGCAAGGCAGGCCAAGCTGCAGAAGCCACTTCTTGTACGCGCTCTGAAGCGAGAACCAGTTGGTCACGAGCATCGGCACCCTCTCGCCCCCGTCACCAACCTTGTCGCACGTGCTGGTCCCGGATGGACCCCTTGGCTGCTCACTCCACCCAGCCACAGCGTCGGAAAGACCTACGAGAGTCGTTGCAGTCACGGACGGAGGGGCCCCGGTATCCGCCGATCCAGTTGCTGCCGCAGTCGACTGCATCTGCTGCCACAGGTTGTAGACTGCCAGCTGCTCCTGCGCGGGAAGCGTGAGGACTAGCTCGTTGAACCCAAACAGGATCAACGCCCGCTCCTCCGAGTCCACCTCCACCCCACAGATGAACCACCGAGTGTCCGCCATGGCCGCCATCGCTGCTGCTGCTGCTGCCTCTGGCTCTGAGATTCTTGCTGTGATGCCCGAGCCCCTGCGGTCACCCTCCCCACCTGACTCCCCACCGGCAGCAGCCGAGGCAGCAGCAGACGCAGCAGCTGCGGTGAGCGGGACGAGCGAGTGGCATGCCAGCGACAGGATTGGGAGCCACAAGCGCACAAAAGCCATTCTGAGCTCTGAGTTGACCACGAGCTTCTTCGCAACCACCGCTGCCATGGTGCCTAAGATCGCCTCCCGCACGACGTGCAGTCGCTTCACACGCAAATGCAAGGCCTCACTGCCGTTCACCCATCTGCCTGTCGCATGCGGGCCCTTCTGTTGTGTGTCTTCCCCAGCATGCACGCCTGCTTCNTCGCCCGCTGCAGCAGCAGCCCCTTTGCTGGTGTAGCCTGTGGGTGTCCGCTTCAGTCGCAACAGCACATCATCTGTCTCTGGTTCTCCACTATACTCACCAGATGCTGAAAATGTCCGGGATGCTAACATGGATTTAGTGCGGAGCAGGTTCTGGGACCCGAACCCCACTCCAGCAACCCCTCCACTGCCGCAAGCCGCTACTGCAGCTGCTGCCCCTGCCGCTGCAGCAGATGCTCCGACGGCAGTCTGCGAGCGCTGGAACGATCTGCCCCTCGCAGCTCTCTTCATCCCCTGCTGCTCTGACCATAGGCACTGCAGCAGGTCGACAAACGTCTCCTTCAGCAGCCCCTTCTTCACCGACAGAGGAAGATAAGGGGGCCCGACCACAGCACTGCCCTCCTTCTGCTGCAGTGGCTGGTCTGAGTTGGGCACCCACAAGGTGTTGCCTGGGCCAGGCACACCTGCGCCAGCTCCCCCCATGCCCTTGCCTCCAAGAAGGGCCATCACTGCTGCCCGACACTCCAGCACGCCTGGGGAGAGAGCACCGGTGTGAGAGAAAGTAATGACCTGCGCGAGAAGAACTCGCAGCGCATGCGTCAGCGCCGCTTTGTCCCATAATCCTCCGCCGGCACCTGCATGCCAGCCACTGTCGCTCTCACCAATGCTGCTCCGGTTACCGGGCCCCACGCTCCTGCTCCCCAGCAAATCTGAATCAGCAGCAGCAGGCAGGCGCGCCAGGACATTCCTTGCATCTTCCTCCTCGTCATCATTCCCAGACACAAGCTGCGCCATTCCCTTGGCAACCAGCGCCTGCTCTTCGTCGCTCCAGGGAACAGACTCGAGGAACTCCACACACGCCGCGGTGCAGCTGTGGAACTGCAGCAGCGACGCCACCAGCAGCACGTCCAGTATGAGGCTGAGGGAGCCCAGCGCCATCACCTCCTCCACCAGCTCCTCTTCGTCCGCGTAGAAGAGGCGGAGGGTGGTGACGTACGTCTCAGGGTCTTGAACCAGATAACTGGCCTTGAGCACCACCACCAAAGGCCCCGAATCGTACGCAGCACCGCCGCCGCTGCCGCCGCGTGTCAGCCCTGCCGCTGCCAGGCCTGCCGCAATGCCCCCTCGCAATGATGACGGGCTGAGAAGCTTCCGGGAAGAGGCCGATGAGGAGAGGGAAGAGGAGGAGGATGAGAGGGCGGGTGAGGTTGCGGAGGAGGGAGGCTTCGGCAGATTTGTGAAAAAGTAGTCGCTTTGTTCACGGAGGGTTTCCAGGTGGAGCGCTAACGTCGCGTGGACGTCGCCTTGCGGCGTGACGACGTGCACGCGCACGTCGCTCGTGCTCTCGTCGTTGAACGTTGGAGTAAGAGGCGTCAGAGCCAAGCCCCGCAAGCCCAGTGCGGTTAGGCCTGGGAGTCCCCTGCCGGCGGCACCCCCACCGCTGCTGCTGCTGCCGTGATGCATGATGTCATGTCGCGGTAGCACCCCGCAACTGCCCCTTGCCCCACTCATGCCAAGGCAGAAAGCTCGGCCCTTCCTTCTCCAGCCCCCAGCCACCTTCCTTGTAAAGCAATAAACCTTGAACCAGACGCTAGTGCCCCGCTGGATGGTTTGGGCTCAAGCAAGCATGTGCGCTTTGTCTGCCACTGAAGCAGTGTCAAAGCGAGCGTTTGCGCTGATTAGTGTCCGCTGGAGCGCGCGTGCGCTATCTTTTTTTTTTTTTTTTTTTTTTTTTTTTTTGTTCCTCAAGAGTAGGTCGTAAAAATCCACCCCCTCCTTTACTCCATCCTGGGTAGGATGTGCGACGCGAAGGGAATAATACCACCAGTCGAGTGGTGGTGACCTCCAAAAGAACAAAGGCGTAGATCAAACCCGAGGGTCGTCACCGGGCACTTTGGAGTGAGGGGCAACACTCTCTGACTGACCCAGGGTTATCCTGTTACTTCAGGTAAAAACCTACTCAGGAGGCCGATTGATCGCAATCAATCGAAGGTTGGGCAAGCCCGTCCTTTGGTTATGCTGGGGTCAATGAGTAGAATTGGGAGCTCGCCAGAGACAACCCGTGGTTGTGGAAAAAGTGGGTATGCTGGGTATTGGGCAAAATGGATATGAGGCGAGAAGAAGGAGTGAGAGGAGNGTTTTTTTTTTTTTTTTTTTTTTTTTTTTTTTTGTTCCTCAAGAGTAGGTCGTAAAAATCCACCCCCTCCTTTACTCCATCCTGGGTAGGATGTGCGACGCGAAGGGAATAATACCACCAGTCGAGTGGTGGTGACCTCCAAAAGAACAAAGGCGTAGATCAAACCCGAGGGTCGTCACCGGGCACTTTGGAGTGAGGGGCAACACTCTCTGACTGACCCAGGGTTATCCTGTTACTTCAGGTAAAAACCTACTCAGGAGGCCGATTGATCGCAATCAATCGAAGGTTGGGCAAGCCCGTCCTTTGGTTATGCTGGGGTCAATGAGTAGAATTGGGAGCTCGCCAGAGACAACCCGTGGTTGTGGAAAAAGTGGGTATGCTGGGTATTGGGCAAAATGGATATGAGGCGAGAAGAAGGAGTGAGAGGAGCCGCGGGAAAGGACGTGGCTGGGGGGGGGAGAGGCTGCTCCACACCCAACAGCTGCAGCGACGTCCGATTGAAGGGGGATATCCAAGAGGTGGATACGGTGAGTATGAGGTGTAGTCAGGTGAAGGGGGTGGCGTGCGGCACAAAAGGCGATGCTGGGGGGAGGAGAGGCTGCTCAATCCCATCAGCTGCAGCACCGCCGTGGAAACAAAAGGCGTAAGAGGCACGAGGTGCACGTAGGGTGGGACACACGGGTAGCAACAACAGATGCAAGGACAGCATGGTATGAGTGGGACACGGATGATGACAGGGAAGTAGGTGGTGACTGTAGATGAGGAGGGAAAGTGGGTGATTGGGGGTACTTGGGAAAACACAAGGGTAGGCTGCAAAATTGTGCGCTATCTATGAGAAGCGAAAAGTCATCTGTTGCGCCCTGCAGTGACGAAGGCGGTTTTCCCCGGGTGACAGCTTAGGGTATGGGCGAAATAGCTCTAATATCCACATTCCCGAAGGGCGGACCCTCCCATATCCAACTGCTAAATTTTACTTGCCCCATATCCAGCACTTTAAAATATAAGAACCCCATGTCCACGGTCGTCGACAAGAACACCGCCATGTCCACTACGCCCGTTATTACTACGCCATACCGGCATGGCGTTGTTATTTGTAAGTTGTGGATATGGGGTAATTATTTTTCGAATAAAAAGCGCGTTCGCCGAAACGTGAAAACTGTATTGTCCGTTGTGCGTAAACGGCGGGCTAAGGGTCAGCGCTCTTCTGTTGGCGGAAAATGAGACCGTCCAATAGTGTTCGCAGGAAGGCGTAATATGTCGGAGACCCATCGAAACAGCAATTGTATTACGGGGGGATCATGTTTCTGCCAAGGGAACTTGGCGGAATTACGTTGCGTTTAGCCGGTATTCAAGAAAGTAGCAATTGTCGTACGAAGAAACGGATCCTTGTCATCGGCATTGTCAAACGGTAACCACGGCATGCAACGTCAGGCCGCAGGCTGTCGCGGTAAGCAACCGCCAGCCTGTCCACTGTTGTGTATTCGTCGTGAACGCGACGTTCCATGCGGCGACTCTACGCAAGGCAACGAGACACATCGAGTCGCATTTCGTGCATGAACGAGGACTGTCAACTCCCCCCGAACCCGTGCCACGCTGTCTATTTTGTGTACCATGCAGACGTTGCGCCAACGTTTGGCCGGGAGACAATCGCGTTCCAGCGTCCTGTCCAGGGTGTCCGATGGTCACACATTGGACCCTACTCTCGACCGCTGTCGACAGAAGGGTCCAAGGCCCCGTCATGTTGGAGAGGCACCCACCACGAAGGATAGCCGCTCGCCATGGAAGCGCTTGTGGACGCCTCTGAGCCCAATGAGAATGGGTATCTAGTGTATTTACTTCTCATTTTACATGTAATGTACCCAGGTCGTTCAAAATGGCTGCCCAGCTGCACTGGGCAGCCTCCCGTAGGCGTAGGTCAGGCGACGCTGTTGTGGTTTCTGAACGCCGTGGTCTCTCACGTCCGCAACTCAACGAGCCAGGTCTCGTGTCCCAAACCCCATCCTCTCGAAACCTAGTGTACGACGAGCACTTTGAGCATGAGCAGCGTGCTCAGGTGCTCCTCATCTCGCCCGAACAAGCAAGAGACACTTTGAGGCTGTCCCGACCAATTCATGTAGCTGGTAAAAATTCAGTCACGTATTCCCTTGGTGTAGAGAATACTTGGTTCTCGATCCAGGTTTTCAATCCTGCCATGTCCTTGTTTGTGTTGCAGTTTCCTCCGACGATGAGGCGTCTGGTGAGGCCCCAAAACGCAGAAGGGCGGAATGTACTTTTCCCGGTGGGATGTCATTCCGGGACATGGCTGAGGCGCGCGCTGCAGTGGACGACTACGCCATCACAAACCGGATGACGATTCGCTGGCTACGCAGTGAGAAGACGCGGTTCACTACACGGTGCGGGCAGTTTGAGGAAAAGGACTGCCCGTGGCTGCTACGTGCCCATGTCGCGGCAAATGGTTCTGGTGTTGTGGTGGACGAGTTTGTCGACGATCATAAGTGTGTCCCGGGTGTTGGGCGTGGAGACCCGGCGAAGACAGTGAAGTGGGTGGCGCGTCATATTGAGTCGACCCTGAAGCGTAATCCTACAGCAGACGTGAAGACGTTGGCTGCTTTTGTGCGCAAAGCCACAGGCAAGGTCGTAGACAAAAACACCATGTACCGGGCGAAGGCGAAAGCGCAGGAACATCTCATCGGCCCCAAAGCCTTATTCTGGAGCCTGTTCCCATTGTACTGCGCCGAGGTACGTGGGTTCCGCATGTGGCCTACCTGTTTTCCCGGGCTTATGTGAACATATGCTAACGCAATGTGCTCTGTGCGTTGCAGCTGAAGCGGGTGGACCACAACACACATGCTGTTGCGGATGCGACTGCGGAGTGTGTTTTCACGAGAGCGTTCGTCGCCCCTGGTGCTACCGTCCACGGGTTCCAGCACGCACGTCGAATCCTCACAATGGACGGCACGCATCTCAAAAATGGCCACAAACAAGTTCTCCTCATCAGCCAATTTTTCGACGCCAACGACAACGCCATGCCGATGGCGTGGGCCATGGTGCAGGGAGAAAATGAAGACAACTGGACGTGGTTTTTGGAATAGCTGGCTATCGCGTACCCGACAGCAGCGGAGAAGGGTACGGTCGTCATTTCGGACCGTGACAAAGGTTTGTTGAAAGCTGTCGAGAAGGAGCTACCAGGGGCTCACCACACCTACTGCTGCTACCACCTGCAGCAGAACATAAGGCAGAAGTTCGGCAAACAAGCAGGTTACTGGTTTTGGCGACTGGCACATGCGCTGACTCCCGCTGAGTGGACAAGGTGTGGAGAACAACTGCGTGCAGTGAACTCCTGCGCTGCAGTGTATCTCCTTGGAGCAGACGGGGTGGGCGGCATACCGAGGGAGCAGTGGGCCAGGCTGTACTGTCCTGTCGGCCGTGGTGGACACACCACCTCGAACGCTGCGGAGTCTTTGAACGCCCGCATCGTTGAGTGCAGGAAACTTTTCCCGTTCTACTGCTTTGTGTCTCTGTACACATGGGTGCAGCATTTGCTTTTAGAGAGGCGCAAGTTGAGCAAGTCGTGCGAGGGGCAACTGGCGCCAACAGCAGCAAAGCGCCTTCTCAACAGCAGTGTCCTTGCGCACACGTACGACGTGACGGAGGAAGGGCCGCAGAGTTGCAGTGTCACGGGTCCGAGCAACAAGACCCGCAAGGTCAACGTGCAGGACCGCACGTGCACCTGCGGTGCCTGGAAGGAGTGGGGCCAGCCTTGTGCACATGTGTGCGCATTCGTCATCGGCCGTGGGGAGCAGGCCGAGGCACTGTGCGACGTGGGACTCACGCGTATGGCCTACAGGCGCACCTACAACTTCCCCATGCCAGGCGTTAACCCAGCTTCGCTCAAAGTCGAGGAGGGTGTGCTGTGGCAGCAGCCAGGACCGAAGCGTGGAGCCGGACGGCCGAAGAGTGCACGGTGGGACCGAGAGGACAAACAGCGCAAGAACTACATCTGCCCGCGCTGTGGCCAAAAGGGACACACGAAAAAAAAGTGTACAAACGAGCCTGCTGTGGCTCCTACGGTTGAGGCTGCAGCCAATGCTCTGACTCGCCGACTCCAGCGCGCTCAAGCTGCCGTGTGGGCAGAGGCATTGGCAGGCAGGTGGCCCCCAGCAGAGGCCCAGCCGGAGAATGAAGGTGCAGCAGCAGCAGCAGCAGCAGTCGCCGCAGCTGCCACTCGTACCCCCCGAAGCACCACAGGGGGTTCACGTGGTGGACGTACTGCAGCAGAAAATGTGGTCCTACTTTCCGACGACAGTCCAGGGACGAGCCTGTTGGGCATTGACGCAGGATCGGGATGGGGGGGGCAGGCGGGGCGCAGGAGCACCTCAGAAGCAGCTAACAGAGTTGCTGCTGCTGCCTCTGCAGTGGTGGCAGCAACTGCAAGGGCAACAGGAGCAGCGGGTGGACCAACAGACGACGCTGAGTATGACCCCAATGCAGCAGGCTACGACTCTGCACAGGAGGAGATTTACGACCCAGAACGGCACATCCTCAGTGACTCAGATGAGGAGGAGGCCGAGGACTGCGACCAATTCACAGACCCGCAGCAGCAGAGGGAGTGGGAGGCAAGGACAGTTCGTGAACAGCAACAGGCATGCATCATGGACGGTTGGGAGGAGTGCGCAGAGGAGTGGGATGACGAGCCCGATGTCTTCTAACATGTAAGGACGTTTGTTCCGTTTGTGCTGCAAACACAGTTTGTTGTCATTTGTCAGTTATGAAAATGTGCTCATTCATTGTGTATTGTTCTTATGTGTCTGGTGCAGGTCATGGTGAAGGAGAAAAGGTGTCGCCTGGAATGACCCATAGGAGCAGCTGTTCGGTGGTTTGCCTCAAGCAATGGGGCTCCATGGTTGCTGGAGGTCCAGCTTTGTGTGAAGGCGGATTGTGGCAGGGGTAGCTTCAGTGTGGTTGTAGTGCAGTAGGTGTGCGTTGGGTGAAATAGTTTGGACAACGCCATGGAGTTGAATCAATTTTTGACTTGTTTTGTACAAAATCATGCATCTTCTCTTCTGTCCACTTCTTAAACCCAGGCTTTTGTGAATGAAACGGATACACTATTAACAATTACCCACAAAAACAGATACACTTAGAACAATTACCCACAAAAGTGTTGCCAAAGTGAGGTATAAATGTGAAAGAGAGTCGAGTGGTTCATTCTCTTTTTCACAACTTCACTCAAGTCAACAACGTTTGACATCCACACACAAACCATGGAATGTGTAACTTCATTCCTGGCTGGTGCGGGAGTGACATACATTGTCATGACGTGGAAGGAGTGGAGACGAAGGCCAGTGCACATTGTGAAGATGTATATGTGTCCTTGTAAGGATGGAGTGTGTCAGGACGCGCAGGATGATGTCTTTAACGACGTAAAGGATTCGGACGAAGAGGGCGCAGACTCTACTTCAACCGACACTGAAGAAGAGTTGGAGTTTATGGACTGCTACAATGATGGTTGCAGTGTTACTGGAATGTTGTGTCCGGCATGTGAGATCATGGCCTGGATCCATTCTTTGCCTCCTTCGGTCCAGCGATGGTTGATCAGTGGACTTCCAGGTCCTTTCATCAGTGGCTGTGCACACTGAGTGCTGTGGATGTGGAATCTTGGATTGAGACAATGGAGGGTATCAACATCCCTGTAAGTTGTAGTATTGGGTGGTGTTGAGTGTTCCTTCATATGGACTTTCTGTTAGTAAAACGTGTGCAATATGAAGCGTGTATCCATAACATGACAACATTAGAAGCTCAACAACAGCAACAACTTGTACCAATGTGAGGAAAGTGTGTCAATGGAATGGACGCCGATTACGCTGGAGACGGTGATGGACATGCCATTGTAAAAAATACATGATTAATAACAAAACAACCATGTGATTAGGAAAAGATCATGCTGTGGATTTAGACACTAAAGTGGCACAACCTCACTGTAATAAGTAGTAATGAGAAGTGTACAGTGTTCATTCCTTTGGAGTACCTGTTATTAAACCTTGTGCCATAACAAGCGTATGTCCTGGGCATCCCATTGAAAAAAAATGACGATTAATGACAAAAGAACCATGGGGTCACATACGCGACAACGTCATGGGATGCATCTGCACCCACGGCTGCCAGTCACTTTTGGCGTACACTGGGCGGCTAGTTGGAGCACGCATACCCAAAATCCAACACATGGTGTGAGGACTCGGCGGCGCATGGTCATACATGGCGTCCCACCGAGCCTTAAGGTGGCGCCATGCAGCCTCAGCCTCGTCACATGTTGGTTTCGGTGGAACGGGAATGACCACATCCCATGGACCATGTCGAGCGTCTTCGATGTTACCCCAACGTAGCATCGGAGGCAGTGGGCGTTGTACGTTCATCCGGTCCATGTCCAACGTCCGGAAGTGGAACCCTATCGCACGATTTACGCGAACAACCTGTAAGTCTTCGATGAAACCGCTGGGTTTATACGTTCAACTCAAGTCCTTTCACGCATTCAGCAAGAGTACGAAGCAAAGCGTCATGAGCGTGGCAGGGGCAGATGGAGCGTCCATTCGCGGTGGTCACCGGTGGACAGTGAAACGACCAATAACGCTTCTCAGCGGCGTTCGTCAAACGATTATTCTTCGACCGTCTTCGACGCTGATATCAACATCATTGCGGTATTTCACGGCGTAGACAAGTGGTTTTGCAAAACAAACCCACCACCCCCCGGGAGGCTGCTGCCACTTTGACTTGCGAGTACAGTACTCATTCGTCGTCATGTCCCGGCGATCGAACTTGTCTGTATTCGGAGGATGTCTCCTATTTCATTGTCCTTTACTTCTCAGGTGAAATTGCAAACTGTCGGAGCCGCACCTAGTCTCCGCCCGTACGCCTCGGTTCCGTTCTACCGAAGTGCGTTTCAGCGTACATTGCGTTGTGGACATGTCGTTGTTAAAATAAAATGTAGTGGACATTGCGTTCATTTTCAAAAACGCCTGGACATGGCGTTCGAAAAGAGCGAGCTTGTGGCATGGGAGACATAAAGTCCGCGCCATGTGGATATGGGGTTGTTAAACAGCGATACCTGGATATGGGGGATCTATCGGGAAATCGATGGGTATATGGTCACCCCCCCGTTAGGGTAAACATGCATGTACCATGTACCCTGTAACACAACAAGCTTTTGGAAAACGGAACCTAAAATATACAGTCAAGAAAGACTGTCGCAATCATTACCTGATTTCAACAGTCTTTCGGACACTGTTCTGCGACCGACACCCTGAGGTCACATCAAGCTTGACGCAAGCGCGTGAAGGAAATAGTGGAAATCGAATCCAAACGACCATCTCGACAGAAAATACGGTCACAAAGTTTCCACCGTTCTTTCTAACGGAATACATAAATAATTAAAAATATTAAACAAATCATAAATTTATAAAGAAACATCAACGTAGCTTCGAAAGGCGTGGCGAGCCATGACGACTCGGGCGAGGAAAAGACCACTCCGACGAGGAGGACGGTCATTCAGTTTTACAACGCAAACTTTTCCGAGCTCGCCGAGGCCTTTCGACGCTAAGTTTGAACACTCGCTTTACATTGGCATCAGAGCTAGGTTGACTCGCTGACATCGCCCTTGTCTCCATTCCGTCGTGAGAATCCTCACACACCACGAGGAGTGGTGACTTAGTCGACGAGCAGCAGGTGACCTCGTGGTGGTGCTGGTGGAACGCCGCCTAGAGGTGCCAATACTCCACCACCTCCATGCGCACACACCCCACCTCCACCAACCCAACCTACTTCCGCACAGCATTACTCTCACAAAGGGCTACTGGACCAGCAAGCTGCCACATCAACCTCTTGCTACAGCAACAGGGAAGGCACAAGGGGCGAGCCAGGAGCCTTCAACATTTTTTTTGGCGGGCGCCCAACCCAAGAAGAACAAGGGACCCGTCTGTCCCGGTTTCTCCAAGCAGAAAGGAGTAGGGAGAGCCATAACTTGGCCTCCGGTCCTCCGTTTCCTGCGCCGTTTTTTTTNCACCATTGTACTGTCATTCTGTGGCTATTTTGCAAAAAGTGATTTCTACCTTGCAATTTCTACTCTAGTTTCCAATTCTGTCTCCAACCTGCCAATCTATGACTTGAATCAGACAGCTGGTCCTGTTTAACATTGCATGTCCTCCCCCTTTTTCCAAAAAAAAAGAAGGGTGAAGGAGGTTTGGCTTTGAGCCACCTCGGTCCACCACGGGTTTGAAGCGAGGCACACATAGTCCAATAGTGTGTCCTCCACCCTGTTAAAAAAAAAGAACAAAAAAAAGGGAAGAGGGGAGAGGGGGTTGGAGGAGGAGGTTGGAGAGTGAGAGAGCCGAAGCAAGGCCTTGCCACAAGGATGGCCGGCCTTGGGACCGGACTCTCCGCGGTCTTGGGGCGTGCTCCAAGCACCAGCCCCCGCCGCTCCAATGAACGCACGCCCTTGGGATCTAAGGAGCGTCGCGGGACATTAGCGCCCGGCGCCCACCTCGCGAAGTCGCGTCGAGAGGCGACGGCTAGAGGGGGAGGTACCCGCCCGGTGTCGCCAAGGGGCGGAATGCCAACATGTCCAAAGCATGGACAGCAGCGCGAGACTCCCGTCGCGGCCGCTCGGCAAGGCGATGGAAAAAGTCGGTCGCTCGCCGTGGAGCTCGGTTTCGGCAACGAGGCCACGCCCGCCCTGAACACTCGTGCAAACGACGAGGGGTTGAAGGCCACCAAGGGGAACATCGCTGATGGTGATAACCCCGACAGGGTTGCCGAAGGAGACGAGCATGGAGATGAATCACCCGACGAGCCAGCGGATCGCGTGGTCATTGAAGCGGATCGCGAAGCTGACGACGAACTGGATGCACATGACACAACCAGCAAGGGCAGTGAGGCGGGCAACTCCATGCCAAAGGAACCTGAAGTAGGCGCTAACCAAGTGGAACATGCATCCGACCGCGCGGACGACGAGGGTCGTGCTCTCGTTTCGGCGGGAGGGGAGCGAGCCCGGCCGAGTTCGGCGGCAGCGCAGCGTGCAATCGACAACGCCGCGCGTCGCCTGAACGTCGACGAACAACTCGATCACCTCCGCGCCCGCCTCCCTGCTAAGGATTTCACGCTGGCCGTGACCGTCATGGGTGCGCTTGCATACGACGGTGACATGGTGCGCGTCACGCTTCGCGAACGATCGTTCATGGTGCAGCGGATGAATGAGAAGCTGTACGAGGAAAACGGGAAGTTGATGCGTGAGGTCGCGGCCGCCGACCACCGCGCAAAGGTGGCAGAGCAGGCGCTCGAGGAACTTCGCGCCAAGGAAGCCGAAAACCAGCGTGTTGTGCTCAATGCAGCAGTCGGTGCGGCGCGTCACGCAGTCGAGGTGGAGTTGGGACAGATTTTGGAGCGCCGTGAGCGTGAAAGTGCGGAAAGTGAACGTACGAACGTTCGCGACGAGCGTCGAGCTCCAGTCATCGATCCTGCTCCTCGCCTGGAAGCGAACGTGCCTGAATCACGGACTCGTGCAGCTCCAACTCGGGCCCAGAAGGAAGGCGGGATTGGCAGCCGTGTGGTTCTTGAGCCGGCCGACCGCTACGATGGCACGTGCGATGTCAACACGTTCCTGATGATCCTTCAAAGGCACCTCCGCCTTGCTCGGATCGAGGAAGAGGAGTGGGGTGCACAAGGTATGCTTTCCTTGAAGCCAAAGCCGTTTGAGAAGCTGACGGAGCTCTGCAAGCAGAAGCAGCAACACTCGGACCCCACCTGGGAGGAGTATTGCGAACTGATGCGTGAGCTGCACTCCAAGCCTGCTGACTCGNCTCGCCTGGAAGCGAACGTGCCTGAACCACGGACTCGTGCAGCTCCAACTCGGGCCCAGAAGGAAGGCGGGATTGGCAGCCGTGTGGTTCTTGAGCCGGCCGACCGCTACGATGGCACGTGCGATGTCAACACGTTCCTGATGATCCTTCAAAGGCACCTCCGCCTTGCTCGGATCGAGGAAGAGGAGTGGGGTGCACAAGGTATGCTTTCCTTGAAGCCAAAGCCGTTTGAGAAGCTGACGGAGCTCTGCAAGCAGAAGCAGCAACACTCGGACCCCACCTGGGAGGAGTATTGCGAACTGATGCGTGAGCTGCACTCCAAGCCTGCTGACTCGCAGAAGGCAAAGAAGGAGCTCGAAAGCCTCGTGCAGGGGAGCATATCGGTGGAGGGGTATGTGGATGCATTTGTGAAGACTGCAAAGAAGGTCCACGATTGCCACCTGACGAAGCAGGCCATGATTGACCTCTTTCAGAGTTGTTTGGCCAGTCCTCAGCTGCGATTCTTCTGCCTACACGACAATGGAAACGAGTGGAAGTCCTTGCACGCACTGACAGCACACGTGTGCGCGGTGTACAAGCAGAACTCCAGCCTGTGGGATCGTGACGTGCGTGAAAGCGGGTCGGCGCGTGAGGTGCCGTCAGTGCCAACGGGCGGTGCACCAAAGCGGGCAGCCGAGGCGACGTCTGAGCTGTCCAAGAAGTTCCGCCGACATGGTGGAGAGAACAACTCCCGCTCTTCTATCATCTGCAGACGCTGCCACCAGGCTGGGCACATTGGGCGCGACTGCCCCAAGCGTGACCAGCAGCAGCAACAGCAGGGACAACAACAGGGCCAACAGCATGGTCATGGTGCGCGCCAAGGCGGAGGGCCAAACCGCTTCTACGGTGGTGGCCAGAACCGCTTCCAGGGCGGCGGTCAGCACCAGGGTGGGCACCGTGATGGCAACGAAAATGCCCCTGCCGGCCAGGGGCGCCCTCATGGGGGCAGCGCCAAGGCCAGGCATTTGTAGCCATCCAGCGTCAGAGGGCACAGGGCGGTCAGCGTGGACACGGACGTCCCCGTGACGATGACCAGGACTTCGAGGGAGGCGCTGGGGGACGCGTCCACCGTCCCCAGCATGGTCGTGAGCAGGATTTTCACGATCCCTAGTAGCTACCGGTGGGCTGCTATCTGGGGTTGCGGTGATTCATGGGAATGATGAGGACAGGATGTTCATGTTTTGTGATGATGATATTAAAAAATTTGAATTCTTATCGGCACGGTATTTCTCAACCGTTTATGTGCCTTTCACGAATCCTGAGTCCCTCTACCATGATCGCTCATGCCCACTCTCATATGTGACCAAAGAAAACCTTGAAAATCACACGAGCCTGGTCGTAACCACAAAAGAAAGTTGGCCAGAGGTGATAGAAGCTTCACACAAAGCTCATGAGAAGAACTCTCTGAAGTCGATAACTGTGGCCGTGCCTGTGGGTCCAGAAATGAACAAGTCTGCATTCAAAGGATGGAAACTCCTGGCTTCGTTCACCAAAGGACATCGCATGTGGGAACAGTTCAAGGACATGGTTGAACTACAAAGAAGCACTCATGCTTATCGGATCTACCACCTCGAGGGCAAGCCTCCAGTGAGCCTTTTCATACAGAAGTCCAAAGCATCGATGACCATGCAATTCGATGGCAAACTGGCAGGCGCCCCTGCACGCATCTTGATGGATACTGGGGCGGATGACTCGTTTGTGAGCGGTGCGTTTGTACGCACATGGAAGTTAAAGTACACGCCTCGCACTGGCACGGTGGTCGTCGGTGATGACAGAGAGGTGCCAGTCCTTGGTGACTGTGTGGCACGGATCACACTCCCCGGCTTCACTACCAGTGTCCGTCTTACCGTGCTTGATCTCATGGACCCGTTTGACGTTGTTCTTGGAGACCCGTGGCTTGTGCGCCACAAAGCACTCATGTGCTTCGACTCGAAGACATTGCAGATAAGCAGTGGAAGGAGAACGGTCACCCTGTCTCCAATTCCACAAATTCAACGACCTGAAACGAAGGCTCAATCAAGCCTCTCGGCGCTCCAAGTGAAACGACGACTTCGACAAGGTTGCCGCTGTTTTCTTGCAACCCTAAAGAAAATGGACGACGAGACAGAGGGTGAAGTACCCCAAGGGGTCGCCAACATACTCTCAGAATTCTCGGATGTTTTAGAGGCACCGCCGGATGGGCTACCACCTTGAAGAACGGTCGGACATACCATTCCATTAGAGCCCGGAGCTGTGCCTCCCTTTCGGTCTGTGTATCGCTTGAGCCCAGCAGAACGGCAAGAAGCAGAAGCCCAAATCAAGGAGTACCTCCGGAAGGGTTGGATTGAGCCAAGCTCTTCCCCCTTCGGGGCGCCGATCCTGTTTGTGAATAAGAAAGATGGAGGCCTCAGGATGTGTGTGGAATATCGGGCATTGAACAAACTCACTGTCAAAAACCGGTACCCGCTCCCGCGCATCGAGGACCTATTTGACCAGCTTCACGGAGCGAAAGTCTTTACGTCTCTGGATCTATCACAGGGCTACCATCAAATCCGGATCACGGAGGAGGATGTCCCCAAAACGGCATTCAGAACTCATCTCGGGCACTATCAGTTTCGGGTCCTCTGCTTTGGACTAACGAACGCACCTGCCACATTCCAAGCAGTGATGAACAACATCTTCCGTGAACACCTCAGCAAGTCGGTCCTGGTGTATCTTGACGACATCCTCATCTTCTCTAAGAACCACGAAGAACACGAGCGACACCTCCGAATGGTGCTTGAGATCCTTCGCAAGAACCGCTTTTTCGCCAAGAGAAGTAAGTGCAAGTTTGCGCGGCCAGAATTGGAGTACCTTGGCCACGTCATTAGTGGCGAGGGAATACGAGTGGACCCTCGCAAGGTGGAGGTCGTAAAAGAATGGCCTCACCCCAAGAACGTGGGTCAGCTCCGCTCTTTCCTTGGACTCGCAGATTACTTCCGGCGGTTTATGAGAGGCTACTCCACGTTGGTGAGCCCTCTCACCGCCCTGACCCGGAAGGCGAGCACATGGAGCTGGTCAGCAAAATGCATTGAGGCTTTTGAGGCTGTGAAGGAGATGCTGATCTCGGCACCGGTACTTGCACTCCCGAATCCAAAGAAGCCGTGGGAGGTACGCTGTGATGCATTGGTTGCAGGGTTGGGAGCTATGCTCATGCAAGACGGCCACCCTGTTGCCTACAAGAGCCGCAAGATCTTGGATGCAGAGACCAGGTATACCACCGGGGATCAGGAGCTGTTGGCAGTCGTGTATGCTTTCAAAGTATGGCGCTGTTATCTCGAAGGTGCCAAGGGACAAGTCACGGTGGTCATAGACCACAACCCCCTCACGTACTTTCAGACGCAACCGAACCTTTCAAGATGGCAGGCACGGTGGAGTGATTACCTAAGTCGCTTTACATTCATNCTGGCAGTACAAACCAGGACGGGTTAACGTGGCAGACCCATTGAGTCGAAACCCAACACATTTGAGCCTCATGCTGAGCGAGAATGAGATCACAAATCGGCACTTTGCCGCTGTTGTGGTGGCGACAACATTGCACACAAACCCACTCCGCCCACCCCCAAGACCACTGGTCAGTGTGAACCCTTTCAAGAATCGCATTCGGATGGGCTACACTTTGGACCCCTGGTTCACCGAGCCAAAAAACATTGAACGCCATGGCCTTGTGGAGGCTGCCGGGTTATACTGGCATGGCGAGCAGGTAGTGGTCCCGGATTTCAATAACTTGCGACAACAGATCATGTTTGAGTTTCACAATCCGCCCTCCTCAGGTCACATCGGAACGAAGAAGACAGGACATGCGCTGGCTCAGCACTACAAGTGGCCAGGATGGAGCAGTGACGTCAGAAAGTACTGCATGGTGTGTGATCTGTGCCTTCGCAACAAGACTTTGAACAAGGCACCTGCGGGGCTCCTCCAGCCTCTACAACTCCCTGACATCCCATGGGAGTCGGTGTCTATGGATTTCATCATGGGACTCCCAGAGACCAAGAAAGGCCACGATGCCATCTTGGTCGTTGTGGACAGGGCAATAGGAATGGCCCATTTCATGCCCACAACAACTCGCATCACAACAGAAGAGACTGCCAGGCTTTTCTACGAAGGCGTCATCAAGTACCACGGCTTACCCATTCGCATCATCTCCGACCGTGACCCGCGCTTTGCAAGCCGGTTTTGGCTTGCATTGCAAGAACGGTTTGGAACGCGGCAAAGTATGTCCTCAGCTTTTCACCCCCAAACTGATGGGCAAACTGAGCGCATGAACCGCACAATCGAGCAGATGCTTCGCATGTACATTGACCCAACAATGGAGGACTGGGACGACTATTTAGCACCAGCCGAGTTCGCTGTGAATAATGCAGTCAACAAATCGACTGGTTTTACCCCATTCTTCCTCAATCACGGTCGGCATCCGGTGGTACCCGCTTCAATGGTGAAGTGCGGGGGCGGCGGTGATCAGGTGTCCTCCGCCCAGGCCTTTGTCGAGTGCATGGACGCCCTCTGGCGGGATGCCAAGGCCCATTTGTATGCGGCTCGACAGCGCCAGAAGGCCTATGCTGACCAGAGACGTCGTGAGCTGACGTTCTCCATCGGAGATCGTGTGCTGTTAAGCACACGGAACTTGCGGCTGAAAACACCGGGTGCACGAAAGATGTTGCCGAAATGGCTGGGACCCTTCACGATTACACAGAAGTTGGGAAGTGTGGCCTATCGGTTGGCTCTTCCACCAGCCATGCGTATCCATGATACCTTTCACGTGAGTCTCCTCGCACCCTACACAGCAGAGGGGTCTGTTCAGCCACCCCCTCTTGCTGTCCTTGCCGCAGAAGGCCAGTGTGAGGTGCACCGCATCCTCCAACACCGTGAACGTAATTTGCACGCACGAGTGGTTAAGGAGTACCTCATCCACTGGGCCGGTTGTGGACCTGACCACGACACTTGGGAGCCAGAGTCGCGAGTGCCAACTGCGGCAATTGCGGAGTACTGGGAGGATCTGGCTGCCCGTCGGAACAAGCGTGCCCTCGGGGGTACCACCCCGGCACGAGCCCCCTTGAGAGGATAACGGCACTGACTTTTGGGCTGATCTTTGGCTTACTCCCGACAGCTTGTCACGGGGACGCCTGGGCACCTGTCGCGGGGTCGCTTCATGTAAAGGGGGAGGAAGCGTGGCCACTGTTTCTTCTTTGAAAGCTGAACAATTTCTGAATTTTGAAATGTGCCGAATCATGATGTTATCCTCTCCATAGACTGGCGCTTTTATCACCATTGGTAGATGGCCGTGTACAAACTACCTCTTCAGCATAGAGAAAACCGAATCGAGGACGATTCGTAGCTAAAGGGGGAGGAATGTAACACAACAAGCTTTTAGAAAACGGAACCTAAAATTTACAGTCAAGAAAGACTGTCGCAATCATTACCTGATTGCAACAGTCTTTTGGACACTGTTCTGCGACCGACACCCTGAGGTCACATCAAGCTTGACGCAAGCGCGTGAAGGAAATAG
>SZWC01013352.1:14318-39318 GCA_023375785.1 Penium margaritaceum | reverse complement strand
AGTTGAGCCCTAGTTGTGTCCTTCTTGTACCCTACTTGCACCCTGCTTGCGCCCCACTTGCGCCCTTGTAACGCCCTAGTTACACCCTCCTTACGCCCTACTTGCGCCCTAGTTGTGCCTTAGTTGCATCCTAGTTGCGTCCTAGTTGCGGCCTTCTTATGCCCTAGTGGTGCCCTAGTTGTGCCCTAGTTGTGTCCTTGTTGCGCCCTGCTCATGTCCTACTTGCGCCCTACTTGCACCCTCATTGTGCCTTAGTTGCTTCCTACTTGCGTCCTACTTGCGCCCTAGTTGTGCACTAGTTGTGCCCTAGTTGCGCCCTAAATACGCCCTAGTTGCGCCCTAGTTGCGCCCTCGTTACGCCCTACTTGCGCCCCACTTGCGTCCTATTTCTGCCCTAGTAGCGCCCTACTTGCGCCCTAGTTGCACACTAGTTGTGCCCTAGTTGCGCCCTAATTGCACCCTACTTTTGTCCTAGTTGCATCCTACTTGTGCTCTACTTGTGCCCTAGTTGCGTCCTAGTTGCACCCCAGTTGCGCCCAAGTTGGACACTAGCTCTGTCCTACTTGTGCCCTACTTGTGTCCTGGTTATGCCCCAGTTGCACCCTAGTTGCGCCCTAGTTGCATACTAGTTGCACCCTAGTTGCACCCTAGTTGCACCCTAGTTGCGCCCTGGTTGCGCTCTAGTTGTACCCTAGGTGCCCCTCAGTTGGGCACTAGCTACGCCCTTCTTGAGCCCTATTTGTGCCCTAGTTGTGCCCCAGTTGCACCCTAGTTGTGCCCTAGTTGCGTACTACTTGTGCCGTAAATGAGCCGTAGTTGTAGCCTAGTTGCAACCTAGTTACGCCCTACTTGCACCCTTGTTGCGTCCAACTTATCCCCTACTTGTGGCCTAGTTGTGCCCTAGTTGCGCCCTAGTTGCACAGTACTTGCGCCCTACTTGCGCCATAGTTACGCCCTACTTGTGTCCTACTTGCGCCCTAGTTGCGCCTGGTTGCGCCCTGGTTATGCCCCAGTTGCGCACTCGTTGCGCCTCAATTAGGCACTAGCTACGTCCCAGTTGTGCCCTAGTTACACCCTACTTGTGCCCTAGTTATGCCCTACTTCCGCCCTAGTTGAGCCCTACTTGCAACTTGCTTGCGTCCTAGTTGCGCCATAGTTGCGCCCAACTTGCTCCCTCCTTGCGTCCTAGCTGAGCCCTAGTTACGCCCTAGTTGGGCCTTAGTTGCGCCCTTGTTGCACCCTAGTTGCGCCCTAGTTGCACCCTACTTGTACCCTAGTTGTGCCCTAGTTGTGCCCTAGTTGCGCCCAAGTTGCACCCTAGTTTCACCCTACTTGCACCCTACTTGCATCCTAGTTGCTCCCTTCTTGCTTCCTAATTGCATCCTCCTTGTGCCCTACTTGCGCCCTAGTTCACCCTACTTGCACCCTAGTTGTATCCTAGTTGTGTCCTATATGCGTCCTGGTTGCACCCTACTTGTGCCCTACTTCCGCCCTAGTTCCGCACCACTTGCACCCTACTTGCGCCCTAGTTCTCCCCTACTTGCATCCTAGTTACGTCCTACTTGCACCCTAGTTACGCCTGACTTGCGCCCTACTTGTGTCCTACTTGCATCCTAGTTGCGTCCTTGTTGTGTGCTAGTTGTGCCCTTGTTGCAACCTAGTTACGCCCTAGTTCCACAACAGTTGGGTACTAGCTACGCCCTAGGTGCGCCCTAGTTGTGCCCTAGTTATGTCCTACTTGTGTCCTACTTGCGCCTTACTTGCACCCCAATTGCGTCCTAGTTGCACCCTACTTGCGCCTTACTTGCGCCCTAGTTGCATCCTAGTTACACCCAAGTTGCAACGTACTTGCACCCTATTTGCGCCCTAGCTACGCTCTAGTTGTCCACTAGTTGCACCGTAGTTGGGTCCTAGTTATGCCCTAGTTTCACCCTACTTGCGCCCTACTAGCACCCTAGTTACGCCCTAGAGACCCCCTAGTTACACCCTAGTTACGCCCTACTCGCACCCTACTTACTTCCTAGTTGCACCCTTCTTGCGCCCTAGTTCCATCCTCCTTGCGCGCTACTTGCACCCCAGTTGCACCCTCCCTGCGTCTAAGTTGCGCCCTTGTTGTATCCTACTTGCGTCCTATCTATACCCTAGTTCTGTCCCACTTGAACCCTACTTGCACCCTAGTTGCACCCTACATGCGTCCTAGTTGCGTCCTACTTAGGCCCTAGTTGCACCCGACTTTGTCCTAGTTGCGCCCTACTTGCGTCCTTGTTGCACCCTCGTTGCGCCCTCGTTGTGTATCAGCTTGGCACTAGCTACGCCCTACTTGCACCCCACTAGCTTCCTATGTGCGTCCTACTTGCACCCTAGTTATGTCCTGGTTGCATCCTAGTTGCGCCCTACTTGCACTCTAGTTGGGCTTCACTTTGGCACTAGCTACGCCCTAGTTGCACAATAGATGCATCCTAGTTGCACCCTTGTTGTACCCTTAGATACACCCTAGTTGCACCCTAGTTATGCCCTACTTGCGCCCTAATTGTGCCCTACTTACACCCTAGTTACGCCCTAGTTGTACCATAGTTGCGCCCTAGTTGCGCCCTACTTGTGTCCTACTTGTGCCCTAGTCGCACCTAGGTACACCATAGTTACGCCTTAGTTGCATCCTACTTGCGCCCTAGTTGCACCCTACTTGTGCCCTATTGGTGCCCTAGTTGCATCCTAGTTGCACCCTAGTTGTACCCTAAATGCACCCTACTTACGTCCTACTTGCATCCTACTTGCACCCAAATTGTGCCCTAGTTACACCCTAGTTGTGTCCTACTTGCGCCCTAGATGCGCCATAGTTGTGCCCTACTTGCACCCTAGTTGTGCCCTACTTTCGCCCAAGTTACGCCATAGTTGCGCCCTAGTTGTGCCATAGTTGTACCCTACTTGCGCCCCATTTGCGCCCTAGTTCTGCCCTTGTTGCGCTTTAGTTGTACCCTAGTTGCCCCTTCATTTGGACACTAGCTACGCCTGAGTTGTGCCCTATTTGCGGCCTAGTTGTGCCCTAGTTGTACCCTAGTTGTGCCCTAGTTGTTTCCTAGTTGCGCCCTACCTGCACACTAGTTGCGCCTTTGTTGCGCCCTAGTTTCACCCTACTTGTGCCCTAGTTGTGTCCAACTTACGCCCTACTTGTGCCCTACTTGTGCACTAGTTGCGTCCTAGCTGCACCATACTTGCGCCCTACTTGTGCCCTACTTGCGCCCTACTTACACCCTACTTGCGTCCTAGTTGCGCCCTAGTTGCGCCTTAGATGCACCCTACTAACACCCTAGTTGCGCCCTAGTTGCACCTCATTAGGCACCAGCAACACCCTAGTTGCGCCCTAGTTGCACCGTAGTTGCACCTTACTTTCGCCATACTTACACCCTACTTGCGCCCTAGTTGCGTCCTACTTGCGCCTTATTTGAACCCTAGTGGCGCCCTAGTTGGGTCCAAATTGCGGCCTAATTGCACCGTAGTTGCGCCCTAGCTACACCCTAGTTGCATCCTAATTATGCTATTGTTGCCCCCTAGTTGCACCCTAGTTGTTCCCTAATTGCACCCTAGTTGCTCCCTAGTTGCACCCTAGTTGCACCCTAATTGCACCATAGTTGCGCCCTACTTGCACCCCACTTGCGTCCTAGTTGAGCCCTTCTTGCGCCCTAGTTGCGTCCTCGTTGCGCCCTACTTGCACCCTAGTCACGCCCTACTTGCACCCTAGTTGCACACTAGTTACGCCCTAGTTGCACCCTGGTTGTGCCCTACGTGCGCCCTACGTGTGCCCTTGATTTGTCCCACTTGCACCCTACTTGCGCCCTAGTTGCGCCCTACTTGCATCCTAGTTGTGTCCTAGTTGTACCCTAGTTGCGCCCGACTTGAACGCTACTTGCGCCCTTCTTGCATCCTAGTTGCGCACTAGTTGCTTGCTAGTTGTGCCCTTGTTGTGCCCTAGTTGCGCCTCAGTTGGGCAGTAGCTACACCCAAGTTGCGCCCTAGTTGTGCCTTAGTTGTGTTCTACTTGCGTCCTACTTTTGTCCTACTTGCGCCTAACTTGCAGCCTATGTGTGCCTTACTTGCACCCTAGTTGCACCCTAGTTGCGCCCAAATTGCGCCCTACTTGCGTCCTAGTTGCGCCCTTGCTACACTGTAGTTGTACCCTAGTTGCGCCCTAGTTGGGCCCTAGTTGCGTCCTAGTTGTGTCCTAGTGGCACCCTACTTGCGCCCTAGTTGCACCCGAGTTGCGCCCTACTTGCGCCCTAGTTGCACCCTAGTTGCGCCCAAATTGCGCCCTACTTGCGTCCTAGTTGCGCCCTTGCTACACTGTAGTTGTACCCTAGTTGCGCCCTAGTTGGGCCCTAGTTGCGTCCTAGTTGTGTCCTAGTGGCACCCTACTTGCGCCCTAGTTGCACCCGAGTTGCGCCCTAGTTGCACCCTAGTTGCACCCTAGTTGTGCCCAACTTGTACCCTACTTGCGCCCTAGTTGCGCTCTTCTTGCACCCTAGTTGCACCCTACTTGCGCCCTAGTTGCACCCGAGTTGCGCCCTAGTTGCACCCTAGTTGCACCCTAGTTGTGCCCAACTTGTACCCTACTTGCGCCCTAGTTGCGCTCTTCTTGCACCCTAGTTGTATCCTCCTTGTGTCCTACTTGGGCCCAAGTTGCACCCAACTTGCGCCCTAGTTGCACCCTAGTTGCACACTAGTTGCGCCCTGGTAGGACCCTACTTGCACCCTAGTTGCGCCCTTGTTGTACCCTAGTTGCGCCTTCGTTATGCCCTAGTTGCGTCCTAGTGGCATCTTATCTGTGCCCTAGTGGTGTCCTAGTTGCGTCCTATTTGCGCCCTAATTGTGCCCTCGATGCGCCCTATTTACGCCCTTCTTACGCTCTACTTACGTCCTACTTGCACCGTACTTGTGCCCTAGTTGCGCCCTAGTTGCATCCTACTTGCACCCTAGTTGCACCCTAGTTGCGTACTAGTTGTGCCCTAGTTGTGCCCTAGTTGCACCCTAGTTGCGCCCTAGTTGCGCCATAGTTGTGCCCTAGTTGCGCCCTACTTGCGCCCTATTTGTGCCCTAGTTACAATAAAGTTGCGCCTTACTTGCACCCTAGTTGTGCCCTATTTGTGTCCTATTTGCACCCTACTTGGGCCCTTCTCGTGTCCTAGTTGCACTCTAGTTGCACCCTAGTTGCGTCCTAGTTGCGTCCTACTTGTGCCCAAGAGATCAAGAACATAAATCCAGTAGCCCAAACTAGGTGTCCAAATAAGAACATCCAAGCCCAGACAAATAAACTGTTCATTCCAAATGGGTTATATACTTGCGTCCTAGTTGCGTCCTAGTTGCGCCCTAGTTGCACCCTAGTTGCGCCCTAGTTGGGCACTAGCCACACCCTACTTGCGCTCCACTTGTGTCGTAGTTGTGGCCTAGTTGCACCCAAGTTTTGCCCTAGTTGCGTCCTAGTTCCGTCGTACTTGCACCCTAGTTGCGCCTTAGTTGTGCCCTAGTGGCACCCTAGTTGCACCCTAGGTACGCCCTAGTTGCACCCTAGTTGCCCCTCAGTTGAGCACTAGCTACGCCCTAGTTGTATCCTAGTTGCGCCCTAGTTGTGCCCTAGTGGCACCCTAGTTGCACCCTAGCTACGCCCTAGTTGCACCCTAGTTGCGTCCTACTTGCGCCCTACTTGCGAAATACTTGTGCCCTACTTGCACCCTGCTTGCGTCCTACTTGCACCCTAGTTTCACCCTAGTTGCGCCATACTTGCACCCTAGTTGTGCCTCAATTGGGCACTAGCTACACCCTAGTTGTGCCCTAGTTGCACCCTAGTTGTCCCTACTTGTGCCCTACTAGCGCCCTAATAACGCCCTACTTGTACCCTAGTTACACCCTACTTGTGCATTGCAAGACCCTAGTTGCGCCCTACTTGCGCCCAATTTTCGCCCTACTTGTGTCCTAGTTGTGCCCTAGCTGCGCCCTAGTTGCTCCATAGTTACCCCTTGATGCACCCTGGTTGCTCCCTACTTGCGACCTAGTTGCACCCTAGTTACGCCCTTACTGCGCCTGTGTTGCGCCCAACTTGCGTCCTACTTGTGCCCCAGTTCCGTCCCACTTACGTCCTATTTGCACCCTGGTTGCGCCTTACTTGCGTCCTAGTTGTGTCCTAATTGCGCTCTAGTTGCGAATGACTTGCGTCCTAGTTGCGCCCTACTTACACCCTACTTGCGCCCTAGTTGCGTCCTACTTGCGCACTAGTTGCGCCCTAGTTGTGCCCAAGATGTTCCCTACTGGCGCCCTAGTTGCGCCTTAGCTTCGCCATAGTTGCGCACTATTTGCGTCCTAGTTGCACCCTAGTGCCCTAGTTGCCTCCTAGTTGTGTCATACTTGCACCTCAGTTGCACCCTAGATGTGCCCTGTTTGCGCCCTTGTTGTGCCCTAGTTGCACCCTTCTTGCACCCTACATGTGTCCTAGTTATGCCATTCTTGCACCCTAGTTGCATCCTTCTTGCGCCCTACTTGCGTCCTAGTTGCGCCCTACTTGTGCCCTAGTTGTGCCCTAGTTACACCCTAGTTGCGCCTTGGTTGTGCCCGACTTGCGCCCTACTTGCGCCCTATTTCCGTCCAACTTGCACCCTACTTGAGCCCTAGTTGCGTCCTATTTGCGTCCTAGTTGCATCCTACTTGCTCCCTAGTTGCACCCTACTTGCGTCCTAGTTGCGCCCTACTTGTGCCCTAGTTGTGCCCTAGTTACACCCTAGTTGCGCCTTGGTTGTGCCCGACTTGCGCCCTACTTGCGCCCTATTTCCGTCCAACTTGCACCCTACTTGAGCCCTAGTTGCGTCCTATTTGCGTCCTAGTTGCATCCTACTTGCTCCCTAGTTGCACCCGACTTGCGTCCTAGCTGCACCCTACTTGCGCCCTACTTGCGCCCTAGTTACACCCTACTTGCGTCCTAGTTGGGCCCTAGTTGCGCCTCTATTGGACACTAGCTACGCCTGACTTGCGCCCTACTTGTGCCCTACATGCACCCTACTTGCACCCTAGTTGTGTCCTAGTTGCACCCTAGTTGCACCCTAGTTGCACCCTAGTTGTAACTGAGTTGGGCACTAAATACACCTTAGTTACGTCCTAGTTGTGCCCTAGTTGCACCCTAGTTGTGCCCTAGATGCGCCCTCGTTGCGCCCTAGCTGTGTCCTACTTGCGCCCTACTTGCGCCCTACTTGCACCCTACTTGCACCCTAGTTGTGTCCTAGTTGCGCCCTAGTTGCATGCTACTTTCACCCTATTTTTGTCCTAGTTGTGCCCTATATACACCCTAGTTGTACCCTAGTTGCATCCTAGTTGCATCCTAGTTGCGCCCTACTCGCATCCTACTTGCGCCATACTTGTGCCCTAGTTGCGTCCTAGTAGCGCCCAACTTGCACCCTACTTGCATCCTAGTTGTGCATTAGTTGCGCCCTAGTTGCGTCCTAGTTGCATCCTAGTTGCGACCTACTTGAGCCGTACTTGCGCCCAAGTTGCGCCCTGATTGCGCCCTAGTTGCGTCCTAGTTGCGCCCTAGTTGCGCCATGGTTGCGCCCTAGCTGCGCCCTAATTGGTCACTAGCTATGCGCCCTACTTGTGTCCTACTTGTGCCCTAGTTGTGCCCTAGTTTCTTCCTCGTTGCATCCTATTTGCACCCTAGTTGCGCCCTAGGTGCGCCGTACTTGCGCTCTACTCGCGTCCTAGTTGCACCCTAGTTGCACCCTAGTTGCGTCCTAGTTGCGTCCTATTTGCACCCTAGTTCAACCCTAGTTGCGTCCTACTTGCGTCCTAGTTGTGCCCTAGTTGCGCCCTACTGGTACCCTAGTTGCACCCTAGTTGCGCCCCAGTTGCGCCCTAGATGCGCTGTAGTTGCACCCTACTTACGCCCTATCCTAGTTCTGCCCTAGTTGCGTCCTACTTGCACCCTAGTTGCATCCTAGTTGCACCCTAGTTGCACCCTACTTGCACCCTAGTTGTGCCCTAGTTGCACCCCAGTTACGTCCTACTTGCACCCTTCTTACGTCCTATTTGCACCCTAGTTACGTCCTCCTTGCACCCTAGTTTCGTCCTAGTTGTACCCTAGTTGTACCCTACTTGTGCCCTACTTGCGTCCTGGTGGCGTTCTAGTTGTACCCTAGTTGCGTCCTTGTTGCGTCCTACTTGCGCCCTACTTCCGCCCTGCGTGCGTTCTTGTTGTGCCCTTGTTGCGCCCTAGTTGAGTCCTATTTGGGCACAAGCTACGTCCTACTTTCACCCTACTTGTATCCTAGATGTGCCTTAGTTGCACCCTAGTTACTCCCCAGTGACATCCCAGTTGTGCCCTGATTGCGCCGCAGTTGTGCCCTAGTTACGCCCTGGTTGCACCCTAGTTTTGCCCTTGTTGCACTTTAGTTGTACCCTAGTTGCCCCTCAGTGGGACACTAGCTACGCCTGAGTTGCGCCCTATTTGCGGCCTAGTTGTGCCCTAGTTGTACCCTAGTTGTGCCCTAGTTGTGCCCTAGTTGCGACCTACCTGCGCACTAGTTGCGCCTTAGTTGCGCCCTAGTTTCACTCTACTTGCGCCCTAGTTGCGTCCAACTTACGCCCTAGTTACGCCCTAGTTGCGCCCTAGTTGCACCATACTTGCGCCCTACGTGCGCCATAGTTGCGTCCTTCTTGCACCCTACTTGTGTCCTAGTTGCACCCTAGTTGTGCCCTAGATGCACCCTATTTTCACCCTAGTTGCGCCCTAGTTGCACCTCATTAGGCACCAGCAACACCCTAGTTACGCTCTAGTTGCGCCCTAGTTGCGCCTTACTTGCACCCTACATACGCCCTACTTGCGCCCTAGTTGCGCCCTACTTGCGCCTTACTTGCATCTAGTGGCGCCCTAGTTGTGCCCAAGTTGCGGCCTAATTGCACCCTAGCTACACCCTAGTTGCGTCCTAATTGCGTTATTGTTGTGCCCTAGTTGCGCCCTAGTTGTTCCCTACTTGCACCCTAGTTGCACCCTAGTTGCGCCCTAGTTGCACCCTAATTGCACCATAGTTGCACCCTACTTGCACCCCACTTGCGTCCTAGTTGAGCCCTTCTTGCACCCTATTTGTGTCCTCGTTGCGCCCTACTTGCACCCTAGTCGCGTCCTACTTGCACCCTAGTTGCACCCTAGTTGCGCCCTAGTTGCGCCCTGGTTGTGCCCTACTTGCGTCCTACTTGCATCCTAGTTCGGTCCCACTTGCACCCTAATTGCGCCCTACTTGCGCCCTACTTGAGTCCTTGTTGTGTCCTACTTGCATCCTAGTTGCTCCCAAATTGTACGCTACTTGCGCCCTACTTGCATCCTAGTTGCGCACTAGTTGCGTGCTAGTTGTGCCCTAGTTGTGCCCTAGTTGCGCCTCAGTTGGACACTAGCTACACCCAAGTTGTACCCTAGTTGTGTCCTTGCTGCGTCCTACTTGTGTCCTACTTACACCCTACTTGCGCCCTAGTTGCACCTTACTTGCACCCTAGTTGCACTCTAGTTGCGCTCAAATTGCACCCTACTTGCGTCCTAGTTCCACCCTTGCTGTACGGTAATTGTACCCTAGTTGCGCCCTTGTTGGGCCCTAGTTGTGTCCTAGTTGTGTCCTAGTTGCACCCTACTTGCACCCTAGTTGCACCCGAGTTGCGCCCTACTTGCACCCTAGTTGCACCCTAGTTATGCCCTACTTGTAACCTACTTGCGCCATAGTTGAGCCCTTCTTGCACCCTAGTTATTTCCTCCTTGTGCCCTACTTGGACCCTAGTTGCACCCTGCTTGTGCCCTAGTTGCGCCCTAGTTGCAACCTAGTTGCGCCCTGGTAGGACCCTACTTGCACCCTAGTTGTGCCCTTGTTGTACCCAAGTTGCGCCTTCGTTGTGCCCTAGTTGCGTCCTGGTTGCGTCCTATCTGTGCCCTAGTGGTGTCCTTGTTGTCTCCTAGTTGCGCCCTAGATGCGCCCTATTGACGCCCTTCTTACGCTCTACTTGTATCCTACTTGCACCGTACTTGTGCCCTAGTTGCGCCCTAGTTGTGTCCTACATGCGCCCTAGTTGCGCCCTAGTTGCGTACTAGTTGTGTCCTAGTTGTGTCTTAGTTGCACCCTCGTTACGCCCTAGTTGCGCCATAGTTGCGCCCTAGTTGCGCCATAGTTGCGCCCTAGTTGCGCCCTACTTGCGCCCTATTTGTGCCCTAGTTGCACCCAAGTTGCGCCTTACTTGCGCCCTAGTTGTGCCCTAGTTGTGTCTTATTTGCACCCTACTTGGGCCCTTCTCGTGTCCTAGTTGCACCCTAGTTACACCCTAGTTGTGTCCTAGTTGCTCCATAGTTGCCGCTTGTTGCACCCTGGTTGTTCCCTACTTGCGCCCTAGTTGCGCGTTAGTTGCGCCCAAGATGCACTCTAGTTGCACCCTACTTGCACCCTACTTGCGTCCTAGTTGCGCCCTTCTTGCACCCTAGTTGCGTCTTCCTTGCGCCCTACTTGCGCCCTAGTTACGTCCTTCTTGCGCCCTAGTTGCACCCTGGTTACGCCCTTACTGCGCTTGTGTTGCGCCCAACTTGCGTCCTACTTGTACCCCAGTTCCGTCCCACTTACACCCTATTTGCACCCTGGTTGCGCCTTACTTGCGTCCTAGTTGTGTCCTAATTTTGCTCTAGTTGCGCCTGACTTGCCTCCTAGTTGCACCCTACTTGTGCCATACTCGCGTCCTAGTTGCGTCCTACTTGCGCCCTAGTTGTACCCTAGTTGTGCCCAAGTTGTGCCATACTAGCGCCCTAGTTGCACCTTAGCTTCGCCATAGTTGCGCCCTAGTTGCGTCCTAGTTGCACCCTAGTTGTGCTCTAGTTGCGTCCGAGTTGTACCATACTTGCGCCTCAGTTGCACCCTAGATGTGCCCTGTTTGCGCCCTAGTTGCGCCCTAGTTGCACCCGTCTTGCACCCTACATGTGTCCTAGTTATGCCCTTCTTGCACCCTAGTTGCGTCCTCCTTGCGCCCTACTTGCGTTCTAGTTGCGCCCTACTTGCACCCTAGTTGCGCCCTAGTTGCACCCTAGTTGCGCCTTGGGTGTGCCCGACTTGCGTCCTACTTGCGCCCTATTTCTGTCCTACTTGCACCCTACTTGCACCCTAGTTGCACCCTATTTGCGTCCTAGTTGCATCCTACTTGCGCCCTAGTTGCACCCGACTTGCGTCCTAGCTGCACCCTACTTGCACCCTACTTGCGCCCTCGTTGCACCCTACTTGCGCCCTAGTTGGACCCTAGTTGCACCTTAGTTGCGCCTCAGTTGGACACTAGCTACACCCGACTTGCGTCCTACTTGTGCCCTACATGCACCCTAATTGCAGCCTAGTTGTTTCCTAGTTGCACCCTAGTTGCGCCCTAGTTGCACCCTTGTTGTACCTCAGTTGGGCACTAACTACACCCTAGTTCTGCCCTAGTTATACCCTAGTTGTGTTCTAGATGCACCCTCATTGTGCCCTAGCTGTGCCCTACTTGCGCCTTACTTGAGCCCTACTTGCACCCTACTTGCACCCTAGTTGTTCCCTAGTTGCGCCCTAGTTGCGTGCTATTTTCACCCTCTTTGTGTCCGAGTTGCGCCCTAGTTTTACCCTAGTTGCACCCTAGTTGCACCCTAGTTGCACCCTAGTTGCGCCCTACTTGCATCCTACTTGCGCCATACTTGTGCCCTAGTTGCACCCTAGTTGCGCCCAACTTGTACCCTACTTACATCCTAGTTGTGCATTAGTTACGCCCTAGTTGCGTCCTAGTTGTGTCCTAGTTGCGACCTACTTGTGCCCGACTTGCGCCCAAGTTGCGCCCTAATTGCACCCTAATTGCGTCCTAGTTGTGCCCTAGTTACGCCCATATTACACCCTAGCTGCGCCCTAGTTGGGCACTAGCTATGCCCTACTTGTGCCCTATCTGTGTCCTAGTTGTGCCCTAGTTGCTCCATCGTTGCATCCTATTTACACCCTAGTTGCGCCCTAGTTGCGTCGTACTTGCGCTCTACTTGCACCCTAGTTGCACCCTAGTTGCACTCTAGTTGTGTCCTAATTGCGCCCTAGTTGCACCCTATTTGCACCCTAGTTGTATCCTACTTGCATCCTAGTTGTGTCCTAGTTGCACCCTAGTTACACCCGAGTTGCATCCTAGTTGCAACCTTCTTGTACCCTAGTTGCATCCTCGTTGCGCCCTACTTGCACCCTAGTTGCGACCTAGGTACGCCCTAGTTGTGTCCTAGTAGTGCCCTACTTGCGCCCTACTTGCGTCCTACTTACACTCTACTAGCACCCTACTTCTGTCCCTCTTGTGCCCTACTTGCTTCCTAGTTGTACCCTACTTGCGTCCTAGTTGCATCCTACTTGCGATCTAGTTGCGCCCGACTTGCATCCTAATTGCGCCCTACTTGCGTCCTACTTGCGCCCTAGTTGCGCCCTAGTTGTGCCTAAGTTGCGCCCTAGTTGTGCCTTAGTTGGACACTAGCTACGCCCTAGTCGGCCCTAGTTGCACCCTAGTTGCACCCTACTTGTGTCCTACTTGTGCCCTACTTGTGCCCTACTTGCGTCCTGTTTGCCCCCTAGTTGCATCTTACTTGCGCCTTTCTTGTGCCATAGTTGCGCCCTAGTTGCACCCAAGTTGTGCCCTACTTGTGCCCTGGCTGCACCCTAGGTGTGCCCTAGTTGCGCCCTAGTTGTGCCCTAGCTACGCCCAGTTGCGCCCGAGTTGCGCCCTACTTGCGCCCTAGTTGCACCCTAGTTGCACCCTAGTTGCACCCTACTTGTGACCTACTTGCACCCTACTTGCGTCCTAGTTTTACCCTTTTTGCGCTCAAGTTGCATCCTCCTTGTGCCCTACTTGTACCCTACTTGCACCCTACTTGCACCCTAGTTGCACCCTAGTTGCGCCCTACTTGCTCCCTATTTGCGCCCTAGTTCCATCCCACTTGCGCGTTATTTGCGCCCTAGTTTCGGCCTAATTGCGTCCTAGTTGCGTCCTACTTGCGCCCAGGTTGCGACCGACTTGCACCCTACTTGCGTCCTACGTGCACCCTACTTGCGCCCTAGTTGCGCCTCAGTTGGACACTAGCTACGCCCTACTTTCATCCTACTTGCGCCCTACTTGCACCCTAATTGTATCCTAGTTGCGGCCTAGTTTTGCCCTAGTTTTGCCCTAGTTGCGCCCTAATTGTGCCCTAGATGCTCCCTAGTTGTGCCCTAGTTGCGCCCTACTTGTGCCCTACTTGCACCGTACTTGCACCCTACTTGCACCCTAGTTGTCCCCTAGCTGCGTCCTAGTTGCGTCCTACTTGTCCCTCACTTGCGCCCTACGTGCGCCCTAGTTACGCCCTAGTTGCACCCTAGTTGCGGCCTAGTTGCACGTTTGTTGCAGCCTAGTTGGGCCCTACTTGCGCCCTACTTGCCCCCTAGTTATGCCCTAGTTGCGTCCTAGTTGCTCCCTACTTGCGTCCTACTTGCGCCCTAGTTGTGTCCTAGTTGCGTCCTAGTTGCGCCCTAGTTGCTCCCTACTTGCGTCCTACTTGCGCCCTAGTTGTGTCCTAGTTGCACCCTAGTTTTGTCCTACTTGCACCCTAGTTATACCCTACTTGCGTCCTACTTGCACCCTACTTGTGCCCTAGTTCTGCCCTAGTTGCGCCCTACCTGTACCCTACTTGTGTCCTAGTTGTGCCCTAGTTGCGCCCGAGTTGTGTCCTAGTTGCGTCCTCCTTGCACCCGACTTGCGCCCTAGTTGTGCCCTAGTTGCGCTCTAACTGCGCCCTAGTTGGGCACTAGCTATGTCCTACTTGCGCCCTACTTGTGCCCTGGTTGTGCCCTAGTTGCATCCATGTTGCGCCCTAGTTGCGCCCTAGTTACACCCTAGTTGCGCCCTAGTTGCGCCCTAGTTGCACCCTAGTTGGGCTCTACTTGTATCCTACTTGCACCCTAGTTATGCCCTAGTTACACCCTAGTTGCGCCCTAGTTGTGCCCTAGTTGCGCCCGACTTACATCCTACTTGCGTCCTAGTTGCACCCTTCTTTTACCCTAGTTACATCCTCCTTACGTCCTACTTGAACCCTAGTTGCGTCGTACTTGTGCCCTAGTTTTTCCCTAGTTGCGTCCTGGTTGCGCCCTACTTGCGCCCTACTTGCGCCCTAGTTCCATCCGACTTGCACCCTACTTGCATCCTAGATGCACCATTCTTCCGTCCTAGTTGCGTCCTACTTGCGCCCTAGTTGCGCCTGACTTGCATCCTAGTTGCGCCCTTCTTGCGTCTACTTGAGCACTAGATTCACCCTAGTTGCGCCCTCGTTGTGCCCTAGTTGAGCCTCAATTGGGCACTAGCTACGCCCTAGTTGCGTCCTACTTGTACCCTACTTGTGGCCTACTTCCGCCCTACTTGCGCCCTAGTTACATCCTACTTGCGCCTTACTTGGACCCTAGCTTTGCCCTAGTTGCGTCCAAGTTGCGCCCTACTTGCGCCATATTTACGCCCTAGCTGCGCCCTAGTTGCGCCCTAGTTGCTCCCTAGTTGCGCCCTAGTTGCACCTTAGTTGTGCCCTAGTTGGGCCCTAGTTACACCCTAGTTGCTCCCTACTTGCGCCCTTCTTGTGCCCTACTTGAACCCTAGTTGCGCCCTAGTTGTGCCCTAGTTGCACCCTAGTTGCGCCTTGCTTGCACCTTACTTGTGTCGCAGTTGCGCCCTTTTTGCGCCTTAGTTGCTTCCTCCTTGCGCCCTACCTGTGTCCTAGTTGTCTCTACTTGCACCCTAGTTGCGCCCTAGTTGCACACTAGTTTCACCCTGGTTGCGCCCTACTTGTGCCCTACTTGCGTCCTAGTTCCGTCCCACTTGTGCCCTAGTTGCACCCTTGTTGCGCGCTACTTGCATCCTAGTTGCTTCCTACTGGCGCCTAGTTGCGCCCGACTTGTGTCCTAGTTGTGTCCTTCTTGCGCCCTAGTTGCACCCTTGTTACGCCCTAGTTGTGCCCTAGTTGCACTTCAGTTGGGCACTAGCTACGCCCTAATTTCGACCTACTTTCACCCTATGTGCGTCCTAGTTGCACCCTAGTTTTGTCCCAGTTGCGCCCTAGTTGTACCCTAGTTGCGCGCTAGTTGCACCCTGGTTGTGCTCTAGTTGCGCCCTAGAGGCGCTCTTGTTGCGCCTTAGTTGGACACTAGCTACATCCTAGTTTTTCCCTAGTTTCGCCCTAGTTATGCTCTAGATGCGTCCTAGTTGCGCCCTACTTGCGCCCTACTTGCGGCCTACTTGCACCCTACTTGTACCCTATTGTACCCTAGTTCAGCCCTAGTTGCACCCTAGTTGCGTCCTACTTGCGCCTCACTTGCGCCCCAGTTAAGCCCTAGTTGCACCCTAGTGCCCTAGTTGCGCCCTAATTGCGCCTTACTTACACCCTACTTGCGTCCTAGTTGTGTTCTAGTTGTACCCTAGTTGCACCCTACTTGTGCCCTAGTTGTGCCATAGTTGCACCCTAGTTGCACCCTAGTTGGGCCCTAGTTGTACCCTAGTTGCACCCTATTTGTGCCCTACTTGTGTCCTAGTTGTGTCCTACTTGCATCCTTCTTGCGCCCTACTTTTGCCCTGGTTGCACCCTAGTTGCCCCCTACTTGCACCCTACTTGCGTCCTAGTTGTACCCTAGTTGTGCCCTGGTTGTGTCCTATTTACGTCCTACTTGTCTCCTACTTGTGCCCTAGTTGCACCCTAGTTGCACCGGAGTTGCGTCCTAGTTGTGGCCTAGTTGCGCCCTAGTTGGGCACTAGCTACGCCGTACTTGCGCCCTACTTGTGCCTTAGTTGTGCCCTAGTTGCACCCTAGTTTCACCCTAGTTGCATCCTAGTTGCATCCTAGTAGCGCCTTATTTGCGCCCTAGTTGCACCCTAGCTCCCCTCTGTCGGGCACTAGCTACTCCCTAGTTGCGCCCTAGTTGCACCCTAGTTGTGCCCTGGTTGCACCCTAGTTGCACCCTAGTCGCGCCCTACTTGTGCCCTACTCGCGACCTTGTTGCACCCTAGTTGCAACCTACTTGTGCCCTACTTGCGTCCTAGTTGGGCCCAAGTGGAACCCTACTTGCGTCCTTGTTGTACCCTAGTTGCGCCCTAGTTGCACCCTACTTGCGCCCTACTTCCGTCCTAGTGACGCCCTAGTTATGTCCTAGTTGCTCTCTTCTTGCGCCCTAGTTGTGCCTCAGTTGGACACTAGCTACGCCCTAGTTAGGCCCTACTTGTGTCCTACTTGCACCCTAGGTGCGCCCTACTTGCGCCCTAGTTGCACCCTAGTTGCACCCTCGTTGCTCCCTAGTTGCGCCCTAGTTGCACCCTAGTTGCACCCTAGTGGCCCCCTAAATACGCCTCAGTAGGGCACAAGCTACGTCCTAGTTGCGCCCTTGTTACACCTTACTTAAGCCCTACTATGCCCTACTTGTGCCCTACTTGCACCCTAGTTGCACCCTACTTGTTCCTTACGTGCGCCCTGATTACGCCCTAGTTGCACCCAACTCATGCCTTACTTGCGCTTTGATTGTACCCCAGTTGCGTCCAAGTTGCACCCTAGCTACACCCTAGTTGTGTCCTAGCTGTGTCCTAGTTGCGCCCTAGTTGTGCCCTAGTTGCGCCCTAGTTGCGCAATAGTTGCGCCCTAGTTGCACCCTAGGTGTACCCTAGTTGCACCCTAGTTGCGCCCTAGTTGCGCCCTAGTTGTGTCCTAGTTGTGTCTTAGTTGTGCCCTAGTTGTATCCTACTTGCACCTTACTTGCCTCCTAGTTGCACCCTTCTTACGCCCTACTTGCGTCCTCCTTACGCCCTACTTCACCCTAGTTTCGTTTTCCTTGCGCCCTTGTTGCACCCTGGTTGCGCCCTACTTGTGCCCTACTTGCGCCCTAGTTCCGTCCCACTTGCGTCCTAGTTGCACCCTAGTTGTACCCTACTTGCGTCCCAGTTGCGTCCTACTTGCACCCTAGTTGCGCCCGACTTGCGCCCTAGTTGAGCCCTACTTGCGCCCTACTTGCGTCCTAGTTGTGCCCTAGTTGGGTCTCCGTTGGGCAATAGCTATGCCCTAACTGCGTCCTACTTGCGTCCTACTTACACCCTACTTGCACCCTAGTTTTCTCCTAGTTGCGCCCTAATTGCACCCTAGTTGCACCTCAGTTGAACACTAGCTACGTCCTAGTTGCGCCCTAGTTGCGCCCTGGTTGTCCCCTAGTTGTGTCCTAGTTGCGCCCTAGTTGCACCTTAGTTACGTCCTACAAGCGCCCTACCAGTGCCCTACTTGCACCCCTACTTGTGCCCTGGTTGTGTCCTAGTTGTACCCTAGTTGCGTCCTATTTACGCCCTACTTGGGTCCCAGCTGCGCCCTAGTTGCACCCTAGCTGCGCCCAAGTTGTGCCCTACTTGCGCCCTAGTTGTGTCCTAGTTGTGTCCTAGTTGTGCCCTACTTGCGCCCTAGTTGCGCCCTACTTGCGTCCTTCTTGCACCCTAATTGTGCCCAAGTTGCGCCCTAGTTGCGCCCTACTTGTGCCAAACTTGCATCTTAGTTGTGTCCTGGTTGCGCCCTAGTTGCACCCTAGTTGCGCCATAGTTGCGCCTTACTTGCACCTTAGTTGCGCCCTAGTTGCACCCTATTTGCACCCTAGTTGTGCCCTACTTGCATCCTACTTGGGTCCTAGATGCGCCCTAGTTGCACTTCAGTTGCGCCCTAGTTGCGCCGTAGTTGTGCCCTACTTGTGTCCTACTTGCATCCTAGTTGCGCTCTACTTATACACTGTTTGCGCCCTACTTGCGCCCTTGTTGCATCCTAGTTGTGCACTAGTAGCGTCCTAGTTGTGCCCTTATTGCGCCTCAGTTTTGCATTAGCTACGTCCAAGTTGCGCCCTAGTTGTGCCCAAGTTGCGCCCTCCTTGCGTCCTAGTTGCGCCCTAGACAACTGGAGCAAGGCCAAAACAACTGGAGCAAGGCCAAGACAACGAGACCAAGGCCAAGACAAGTGGAGCAAGGCCAGGACAACTGAAGCAAGCCCAAGACAACTCGAGAAAGCCCAAGACAATTGGAGCAAGGCCAAGACAGCAGGAGCAAGGCCAAGACAACTGGAGCAAGGCCAAGAAAAATGGAGCAAGCCCAGGACAATTGGAACAAGGCCAAGACAACTGGAGCAAGGCCAAGACACTTGGAGCAAGGCCAGGACAACTGGAGTAAACCCAAGACAACAGGAGAAAGACCAAGACAACGAGAGCAAGGCCAAGACAACTGGAGCAAGGCCAAGACAACAAGAGCAAGGCCAAGACAAATAGAGCAAGGCCAACACAACGGGAGCAAGGCCAAGCCAACTAAAGCAAGCCAATGACAACTGGAGTGAAGCCAAGAAAACTTGAGCTAGCCAAAGAAAACTGGAGCAAGGCTAAGACACCTGGAGCAAGGCCAAGGCAACTGGAGCAAGGTCAAGAAAACTGGAGCAAGCCCAAGACAACTGAAGCAAGTTAAAGAAAACTGGAGCAAGGCCAAGACAACTGCAGCAAGCCCAAGCCAACTGCAGCAAGGCCAGGACAACTGGAGCAAGCCCCATAAAACAGGAGCAAGTCCAAGACAAATAGAGCAAGGCCAAGACAATTGGAGCAAGACAAAGACAAGTGGAGCAAGTCCAAGAAAACTGGAGCAAGCCCAAGACAACTACAGTAAGCTCAAGACAACTGGAGCTAGTCCATGACAACGAGAGGAAGTCCAAGACAACTGGAGCAAGGCCAAAATAACTGGAGCAAGGCCAAGACAACTGGAGCAAGGCCAAGACAGCTAGAGCAAGCCGAAGACAACTAGAGCAAGGCCATGACAACTGGAGTAAGGCCAAGACAACTTGAGCAAGCCCAAGACAACTGAAGCAAGGCCAAAATAGCTGAAGCAAGCCAAGACAACTGGAGCAAGGTCAAGGAAACTCGAGCAAGCCCAAGACAAGTGGAGCAAGGCGAGGACAACAGGAGCAAGGCCAAGACAACTGGAGCAAGGCCAAGACAACAGGAGCAATGCCAAGACACCTGGATCAAGCCCAAGACAATTGGAGCAAGGCCACGACAACTAGAGCAAGGCCAACACAACTGGAGCAAGGCCAAGACAACTAGAGCAAGGCCAAGACAACTGGAGTAGGCCCAAGAAAACTGGAGCAAGCCCAAGACAACTGGAGCAAGCCCCAAACAACAAGGGCAAGGCCAAAACAACTGGAGAAAGGCCATGACAGTTGGAGCAAGGCCAAGACATCTGGTGCAAGCCGTAGACAACTGGAGCAAGCCCAAGACAACTGGAGCAAGGCCAAGACAACTAGAGCAAGCCCAAGTCAACTGGCGCAGCCCAAGACAACTGGAGCAAGCCCATGACAACTGGAGCAAGGCCAAGACAACTGGAGCAAGCCCAACATAACTGGAACAAGCCCAAAGTAACTGGAGCAAGCCCAAGACAACTGGAACAAGGCCAAGATAACAGGATCAATCCCAAGACAAATGGAGCAAGCTCAAGACAACTGGATCAAGCCCAAGACAACTGGAGCAAGGCCGAGACAACTGGAGCAAGGCAAAGACAAATGGAACAAGCCCAAGACAACTAGAGCAAGCCCAAGACAACTCGAGAAATGCCAAGACAACTGGAGCAAGCCCAAGACAAGTGGAGCAAGACAACTGGAGCAAGCCCAAGACAGCTGGAGCAAGCCGAAGACAACTGGAGCAAGGCCAAGAAAACTGGAGCAAGGCCAAGAAAACTAGAGCAACGCCAAGACAACTGGAGAAAGGCCAAGAGAACGGGAGCAAGGCCAAGACAACTGGAGCAAGCCCAAGACAACAAGAGCAAGGCCAAGACAACTGGAGCAAGCTCAAGACAATTGGAGCAAGGCCAAGACAACTGGAGCAAGGCCAAGACAACTAGAGCAAGCCCAAGACACCTGGAGCAAGATGAAGACAACTGCAGCAAGGCCAAGACAACTGAAGCAAGCCCAAGACAACTGGAGCAAGGCCAAGATAACTGGAGCAAGGCCAATACAAGTGGAGCAAGGCCAAGACAAATGCAGCAAGCCCAAAACAACTGGAGCAAGGCCAAGACAACTCAAGCAAGGCCAAGACACTTAGAGCAAGGCAAAGACAACTGGAACAAGCCCGAGATAACAGGAGCAAGGCCAAGACAAATGGATTAAGGCGAAGAAAACTAGAGCAAGGCCAAGAGAACTCGAGCAAGGCCAAGACAACGGAAGCAACGCCAATAAATCTAGATCAAGCTGAAGACACCTGGAGCAAGCCCAAGACAACTGGAGCAAGGCCAACACAACTGGAGCAAGACCAAGACAACAGGAGCAAGGCCAAGTCAGCAGGAGCAAGGCCAAGACAACTGGAGCAAGGCCAAGACAACTGAAGGAAGCCCAAGACAACTTGAACAAGCCCAAGACAACTGGAGCAAGGCCAAGACAACAAGGAAAAGGCCAAGACAACTAGAGCAAGGCCAGAAGAATGGGAGGAAGGCCAAGCCAACTGAAGCAAGCCAATGATAACTAGAGCAAGGTCAAGAAAACTTGAGCAAGCCCAAGACAACTGGAGCAAAGCCAAGAAACCCGGAGCAAGGCCAAGACAACTGGAGCAAGGTCAAGACAACTGGAGAAAGCCCAAAAAACCGGGAGCAAGCCAAAGACAACTGAAGCAAGGCCAAGACAACTGCAGCAAGCCCAAGACAACTGGAGCATGGCCAGGACAACTGGAGAAAACCCCATAAAACTGGATCAAGACAAAGAAAACTAGAGCAAAACCAAGAAAATTGGAGGAAGACAAAGACAACTGGAGCAAGCCCAAGACAACTGGAGCAAGCCCAGGACAACTGGAGCTAGTCCATGAAAATGGGAGGAAGCCCAAGAAAACTGCAGCAAGGCCAAGACAACTGGAGAAAGGCCAAGACAGCTGGAGCAAGCCGAAGACAACTGGATTAAGGCCAAGACAACTGGAGCAAGCCCAAGACAATTGGAGCAAGGCCAAAACAGCTGGAGCAAGGCCAAGAAAATTGGAGCAAGGTCAAGACAAATGGAGCAAGCCCAAGACATCTGGAGCAAGGCGAAGACAACTGGAGCAAGGCCAGGACAACTGGAGCAAAGCAAAGACGGCTTGAGCAAGCCCAAGACAATAAGAGCAAGGCCAAGACAACTGGAGGAAGCTCAAGACAATTGGAGCAAGGTCAAGACAACTGGAGCAAGGCTAAGGTAACTGGAGCAAGGCCAAGACAGCTCGAGTAAGCCCCAGACAACTGGAGTAAGGGCAAGACAACTAGAGCTAGGCCAAGACAACTGGAGCAAGGCCAATACAGCTGGAGCAAGCCCAAGAATACTGGAGCAAGGCCAAGTCAACTGGAGCAATGCCAAGACAACTAGAGCAAGGCCAAGACAACTTGAGTATGCCCTAGACAACTGGAGCAAGCCCAAAACAGCAAGGGCAAGGCCAAGACAGCTGGAGCAAGGCCATGACAACTGGAGCAAGGCAAAGACAATTGGAGCAAGGCCAAGACAACTGGAGAAATCCATAGATGACTGGAGCAAGCCCAAGACAACTGGAGCAAGCCCAAGACAACTGGAGCAAGCCCAAGACAACTGGTGCAGCCCAAGTCAACTGGAACAAGCCCAAGAGAACTGGAGCAAGGCCAAGACAACTGGAGCAAGCCCAATGTAACTGGAGCAAGCCCAAGACAACTGGAGCAAGCCCAAGACAACTGGAGCAAGGCCAAGACAATAGGATCTAGCCCAAGACAACTGGAGCAAACGCAAGACAACTGGAGCAAGGCCAAGATAACTGGAGCAAGGCCAAGACAGCTGGATCAAGGGCAAGACAACTGGAGCAAGTCAAAGACAACTGGAGCAAGGCCAAGAGAACTGGAGCAAGGCCAAGACAACTGGAGCAAGGCCAAGACAACTCGAAAAAGCCCAAGACAACTAAAGCAAGCCCAAGACAACTGGAGTAATGCCAAGACAACTGGAGTAAGCCCAAGACAACTCGAGCGAGCCCAAGACAGCTGGAGCAAGCCCAAGAAAACTGGAGCAAGGTGAAGACAACTGGAGCAAGGCCAAGACAACTGGAGGAAGGCCAAGAAAAGTGGAGCAAGGCGAAGACAACTAGAGCAAGGTCAGGAAAACTGGAGCAAGGTCAAGAAAACTGGAGCAAGCTCAATCCAACTGGAGCAAGGCCAACACAAGTGGAGCAAGGCCAAGACAACTGGAGGAAGGCCAAGACAGCTGGAGCAAGCCCAAGACAACTGGAGCAACGCCAAGACAACTGGAGGAAGCCCTAGACAAATGGAGCAAGGCCAAGAAAACTGGAGCAATGCCAAGAAAACTGGAGCAAGGACGAGAAAACTGGAGCAAGGCCAAGACAGCTGGAGCAAGGGCAAGACAAATGGAGCAAGCTTAAGACAACTGGCGTGAGGCCAAGAAAACTAGAACAAGGCCGAGACAACTGGAGGAATGCCAATACAACTGGCGCAAGCCCAAGACAACTAGAGCAAGCCCGAGACAACTTGAGCAAGGCCAAGACAACTGGAGCAAGCCCACGACAACTGGAGCAAGACATTTGGAGCAAGCCCAAGACAACTGGAGCAAGGCCAAGACAACTGGAGCAAGGCCAAGACAGCTGGAGGAAGGGGAAGACAACAGGAGAAAGCCCAAGACAATTGGAGCAAGGCCGAGACAACTGGAGCAAAGCCAAAACAAGTGGAGCAAGCCCAAGACAACTGGAGCAAGCCTAAGACAACTGGAGCAAGGCCAAGACAACTGGAGCAAGCCAAAGACAACTGATGGATGCCTTGATTGAGCACAAAGTGTTTGAGGTCTTTGATCTCCCTCCTAGGCAAAAGGCTGTTAAATCCATATGGATCTATTGTTTGAAGAAGAAGCCTGATGACCCCACTTAACTCTGCAAGGCTCATGTAGTTGCCAAGAAGTATTAACTGGTCGTCACACCACGACTATGCTTAGTCGTGGTCTGTCGATTTTGATGCCACATTTTTACCAATCATATGGATGGATATGGCAATAACCCTTATTGGGCTCTCTGCAAAGAAAAGCTAGAAGGTATATAAGANCCAAGACAACTGGAGCAAGGCCAAGACAACTGGAGCAAGCCAAAGACAACTGATGGATGCCTTGATTGAGCACAAAGTGTTTGAGGTCTTTGATCTCCCTCCTAGGCAAAAGGCTGTTAAATCCATATGGATCTATTGTTTGAAGAAGAAGCCTGATGACCCCACTTAACTCTGCAAGGCTCATGTAGTTGCCAAGAAGTATTAACTGGTCGTCACATCACGACTATGCTTAGTCGTGGTCTGTCGATTTTGATGCCACATTTTTACCAATCATATGGATGGATATGGCAATAACCCTTATTGGGCTCTCTGCAAAGAAAAGCTAGAAGGTATATAAGACAGATGTGAATAACGTATTCCTCTATGGTTGGTTGGATGAAGAACTTCTCATGGTCTAGCCTCCCGGTTCTGATGATAGTACATGTTGAGTGTGGCATCTTCGTAAGGTTTTGTATGACCTAAAAGGATCACGGAGATGTTGGAATAGTGATATTTTCTTGGTATTGGAGTGTGGGGATTCTGGGAGGAGTGGCACTGATTCGCCGGTCTTCTTCAGTGTTGCATCAATGTCCTTTTTGGCTATACATGTGTATTTCAGAGGTATAGTCAATCGACCCAAATACATGCACTCCATAATCAGTGTATCAATGAGTGTATTCCTGTATTCATGGACTTCTCAATAATCATAAACATGAATTCATGTGACTAGAGCCCACATGTACATTCCTTGCCAAACATGACAATTTTAAAGGTTTTTTTATGAAATTGAGAAGTTTTGGTGACCGATCAATGTCCACTTTTCAGTTCACTTCCTAATACACATGTGTGTATACAGTTTTGAGGGTGATGTGATTGGTTATATATGATATTTCAATGATCTTCTGATTGTTTTGGAAGATATGGAGGCATTACATAAGGTCAAAAACTTGTTTTAGAAAACATACAACATGTAAGACCATGGGGAGGTTCAGGTTTTCTTGGGCATGGAAATTGCCCGTGATTGAGAGCGTGGACTTCCTCACGTCCACCAAGGTAGGTACATACCAACATTGGAGGAGTGGTTTGCTATTTTTTTTGCCTCCACACCCTCAGCGTCTACCCCCATCACTCCCGATGGACAGAAAACCTTGAAGCCTGCTGACACTGTGGATCTGGGATAGCCCGTAGAGTCGACTGTATACTTGTATCTCGTTGGTTCGCTCATGCATCTGGTCACTTCCACGCGGCCGGAAATTTCCTTTTCTTTGTGCCTGCTTGTGTAGTCTTGTGAAGACCCCACGCCCGCCACCTTCAAGCAACAGTATCAGTCATGCGCTATGTATCGCAGACAACATGGCTTGGGCTTCTGTTCTTCAATCACCCGTCAGTAGTTGTTCCAGGGTTTACCGGTAGCGACTGGGCTTGGAGCGCTGATGGCAAGAGCCAAATGTGCTATGCATCCCTTCTTGGGGACACAACTGTGTCGTGGAAGAGTGGAATGAAGGATTGTGTTAGAAGCAGCACTACAGAGGAAGATTATGTTACACTTAGCTCTGATCCGTGTCACAGGGTGTTCTTTTATCCCTTGTTCCGTGCGCTGTGTCAGTTGGTGGAGTGTACGATATTGCATTGTGATAATCACAGTGCGGCTGCAATTACTGCAAATGATGGTTTGTTACATGCTCCTAATAAACATGATTATGTCGAATATCACTTTGTGTGTGGTTTGTGGGAACAACTGCAGGTTGACTTGCTGTGGATTGGCACAAAGAACCAGCTTGCCGGATTCTTTATGGAGGCATTAGGTCGTGCTCCTTTTGAGTCAGCCACTTCCGCTATTGGTCTCTCTCTCTCTCTCTCTCTCTCTCTCTCCCTCTCTCTCTCTCTCTCTCTCTCTCTCTCT